>PVLA01006832.1:0-115906 GCA_004027455.1 Hydrochoerus hydrochaeris
GAGCACATGTTCTGATCTTGTTTTGTTTTCTTCCCTCCTTCGTGGAGGAGGAAGCCAGTAAGGTGGTGAGGTGTGTGTTCAAAAAGCTTAAAGCTGCTACTTGAGTAAAATTTGATGACTTTCTGAAATGTAAGCTAGGCTCTGGCGGGCTGGCTTATTTACTTTTGTGCAGTTTCATCAAATGACTAAAAACAAATCGATGGTACAGTGATGGTTTTTAAAGGGATGAAGGAAAGGATAGAGGACACAAATATACTGCTGGCTCCGAATGGGCAAAGTGAATTGTTTTTAACTAAATATGTGTTTGAGGAGAAAAGAAAACAGTGGAGACGGGTGGGGTAATGATAATGGAGTTACAAAGAGCTCAGGGATCAGGTAAATACGGGAGGCTTCCGGGAAGACACTTGCCTCAGGCACCAGGACAGGAGGGATTCAGAGGTCACAGGGCAGGAGAGGTGGGATTAACTGTCTTCCCTGTGTCGAATACTCGGCAAAGGAATAGAAACCATGCTTTCTTTGGCCATTGTGGGGAGTCATGCTGGCATCCAGGTGCCTGCCAATCTCTTCCAAATTCGACCCCAATTCTTGACACTCAGGATATTGGTCAAGAGAATGACAGTAGCCCTGCTGACCCCACTATGTGGAAACTCAGGCTTGGTTTGCTATTGTTTTTCTCTCTCAGTCACTGATGTTCCAGTTCAGGCACCGAAAGGGAGAAAGGAGGACACCGAACTCGGTGCAGTTACAGGGAGAACACAGGGTCCCACGTACCGGCCCTCAGAGAGGGAGCTGAAATCCCGTTCTGATCCAGAAATAGGACTGAATTTCTCAGACTCTCGGATGTTTCCTCTGCAAGGCTGATGGTTGCTAGATGGTTTTGACATTTTCGGATGCTGCAAAAATGTGGGTGCTCTCAAAGCTCTGTGAGAATATTCATTGAAAGCTTCAGGAATCTCTTCTATTGCTCACTATTGTAGCTTAGAATTAACAGATGAAAGTCCATGAATATTTTCTCTTTATGAAGGCTGTAATATTTCTGACATTACTTATATAGATGTTTTTAGGACAAGGGATTTCATTCTCAAAGTGCTAATCACTTTGTATTTAAAATGAATTTACAAGCAAAACACTTAAATAGTTGTCTAAGCTTGTTTTGGTCCAACCATAGCTAATTAATTCATGGGAATTATTAGCAGAACTCTTGCTGTTGAAATAAACGGAAAGGATGTTACCTGATCCAGTTTTTAACTCATGAATTTCATTCAGGTCCAAGTTTCTCATAAGAATAAAGCCGTGCTTTCCTAATGTACTTACACTTGACTTAATTAACTATCCATATTCTAACATAAATTAAAATATAGAACATGTCTGCAAAGATACTGTCACTTTAAGTTTTCTTCAGAAATACTGGGATACATCTTTAGTGGTCCTGCTTTCCTTATTTAGTGGGTGACTCTTTGTTGCTGAGAGTAGATTGATTTGTTTATAAACTTATTAAACCAAATCTGAACATGACCGCATCATAGATAAAAAAGTGAGAAAAGACCTCTCAGGTTGTCATTCTGGGTCCACTCACAACCTCACCCTTACTAACGTGTGACTTAACGTTGTAAGCGACGGATTCCACGCTGTAGGTTTTGCTTGTTGCACGCCGAGTGAGGTGCAGGGGAGAAGACCCGAAGTGCAACCGGGATTTCTGCTTCAGTGGCTCCCCAGGCTGGGATGCTGGAGCCCCCGTGTGTGGCCTCGTGTGCTGAGATGCCCACCAAATGCCAGGCCTGCTCGGTGCATGTTGGTACCACAGGTGCTGGCAGGAGCCTGTGCCGTGCTGCTTCCTGCTGGTCGAGGATTTCCCAGCTGGCTGCTACCTTTTAAAAGCTTCCTAGCTTGGGAGTAAATAGAAACCAGCTCTTTCTCTTGACACTTAGTTAATGAGTTCTGGATCCTGATACTGTTTTACCTATGGAACACATGGAAATATGAAACCTGTGAGATTCACAGTTGCTTTAAAAAATACTTACATTTCTTGCCAATTTTTATGATGATACTATTATTCTGAGAGTGACAGATGTCACTGATAGAAGGCTGCAAAGATCCTGTGTGTGCGCAATGGATATTTAAAGACTAGTTCTTTTTTGATAGTGGATTTTTTTTTTAATCCAAGTATGGAAACATTTCGTAGATCACAGCAGTTGCAGATTTACCATTCCCCACGACTGAGGTGGGCAGAAATGCTATCTTTTCTAGAATTGGTCTCAGATATACTCTTTAGATTCCCCCTCTTCCTAGAGATCAGGTAGTTTCTTCTAGTCTGTAATCTCATCTGAGTCTAGTTGATTTCTCAGTCAAAATTAAATTGAAATTTTCAGCCAAAATTACAACCATTTCTGTAACTGTACATTTCAAAACTTGTTTGCTTGTTAACAAAGAGCATCTGAATGGTGCTCTTTCCCATGTTCTTCTTGGTGTTTGGAGACAAAGAGGAAGGTCCCTATAGTCCTGGCAGCCACACGGAGGCAGGGCTCTGCCATCCTCTGGGTCCCTCCTGGGATTCACCAAGCCGTACCTGGGTTGCAGGTCCTACTATGTGGCTGGACTTCTGAGCCTCCTGCTAATTGCTGTAACGGGCTTTGACTTGGGTATTCTTGATTAGTGTGGTAGATCTTTTCTGAGCCCAGGGTCTACAACCTCTGCTAGACTCCAGGGGATTTCTGGTTTTGTTCTTCCCCATCTCACTGCAGTGTGTGAGCCCTGGAGTGTTGGTTCATCCTCTGCCATGCAGGTGCCAGGCTCAGCCAGAGACTGCACCTCACTCCCCACTTCTGCTGCCATTTTGGATGCTGTGCTGCTCTGAATGCTGAGCATCTCAGAAGCGCAGGGAAAGGCTGAGATTCTGCTAAGGGAAGCTGAAGATCAATGACAACTCTTGGTGCCACTGAAGTCAAAGTCTCCTGCTGACTCAGGGTCTCTGAGCACTGATTCCTGGGTAAGGAGGAGAAAGAAGGCCTCTCCTGTCTGATAAGTCACCCTTCTCTCCTACAGCGTAGCAACGCTTTTCATGTTCACTTCTTGTCTTTCAGGAATTGATGCTGGTTTGCATCTTCTTTCATTTCTACTCCATGACATTAACTATTGATCTGAGTTCTTCAGGCTTGGTTCCTTATTGGAACATGTTCGCACTAGGAAGTTTCCATAAAATCCTTTTCCTCCTTGAAAAAACCTGGCTCGTGTTAAATTAAAGACCTTTGCATCCAGGCAATAGTCTGACTCACTGTGAAACTGTGAGCAGATTGATGACTGTTGGTCATGGCAGTGAGTTGGCCTCTTTTTGCAGCAATGAACCCCACTGATTTAACAGGGTGCAGGGAAGATGAGAACTACAGGAAACTTGGGATTTGAAATTTACCATGGATGAAAACATATTGTGTTTTAAATATCATAAAAATATTATATCTGCTCTATCAAAAATCTCTTACTAATCAGGAGAATTTTAGATGGTCTGATGAAAAGGAATTCAGTTCACTACCTAGTTGGATTTATATTTCATTTGAAACAAGTCAGTCTAGTTTTCTTTACATTGCTGATATTCAAACAGTTTCTTTCTTTGGTAATTTAGCATTTGCATATTTTAATTATAAAATAAATATCAAATATTGAGTTTCTCCCTTTCTATGAAGGTGTGTGTACATTAAAGAGTAGCTTAATGAATTCTAAGGCAAAATCTGTTGTAACCATTACTTTGTTAAAAAATAGAGTTTTGACTGGGGGTGTGTGCTTAGCACCATGAGGTTCTAAGTTTAATTCCCAGGACACTAAATAAATTAGTAAAAATATAAATAAATAAATATTGTCTGCCACCTATAAAGCCATTGTGTGCTCTGTCTTGATCATAATTCCTTCTCTTTGACATATGTCACTATTATATAATAATAATAATAATAATAAACAACCTGTTACTGTTATTTAGAGTAATCATTTCTTGGGCATGTGTGCAATCTTATCATTCAACTGTCCATCCCTGGACACTGTGGTTTTGCCCATTGTACTGGTTACCTCACTGTGGCTGGGACAGAATCCTTGACTTTCCCACGATTTAAAGGAGGACAGATTTCTTTTGGCTCCTGGTTCCAGAAGTTCTATCCATAGTCAGCTGGCTCCAAGGTAGAAACATCGGTGGTGGAAGGACACAAGAGAACAAAACTCACCCCATGGCAGCCAGGAAGCAGAGTGAAAGGACAAGAGTACACACCCTTCCAGGTCATAGCCTTGACCCAATGTAGCTCTTTCTGGTTGGATCCTTCTCTGGTTTTGTATTCAGGATAATGTTTCCTACCAGGAATGAGTTTGGAAATACCATTTCCCTTTCAATTTCATTAAAGCTTTCGCATACTAGGTCTTCTCTAAATTTCTTGTAGAATTCAATAGTGAATCTGTCAGGACCTAGGCTTTGTCTTTGTTGGTAGGTTTTTAACTACATCTTCAGTTTCATTGACTGAAACTGGCTTATTTAGAATCTTTATAATTTCTCTGTGTAATTTCTGTATGTTGAAATCTTTCAACATACTTTCTTCAAGCTTTTTAAGGATTAGAGTTCATTACCGTTACCCAGCAGTGCACTAATACGCAAGAACTGGCTTCTGACTAACAGTAGCTTTGCCCCCATTGGCCCACCTTTCCCCATGCCTCCTCCCTACCCTCCTTGGCCTCTGGTACCATCATTCTATCCCCATTTTCTATGTGCTCAACTTCTTTAGATTCCACCTATGAGTGAGATCTTATTTCATTTAGCATAATGATCTCTGGTTCCACCCAAGTTGCCACAAATGATAGAATGTCATTCTTTTTTATGACTGAGTAGTAGTCTGTTGTGTATGCCAACCACACTTTCTTCATCCCCTCGTCAGGTGAGGGGCACTCAGTTTGTTTCCACTTCCTGGTCACTGTGAAGAGTGAATGTGGCAGTATGGATGTCTCTGCCATACATGATCCCATTCCTTAGGATTCATCTCAGGAGCAGGACTGCTGCATCACACACTGGTGTGATTTTTAGTTTTTTGAGGAATCTCCAGTGTTCAAGGTTTTCTTGACATCTTTAATAGCACTTGCTATCTGTAATCTTTTTGATAATATCTTTTTACACTGGAATTAGATGATACCTTACTGTGGTTTTGATTTGCATTTCCCCAGTGACTAGTGCTGTTAAACATGTCCCCATAGCATATACCTACTAGCCATTTGTGCATCTTGTTTTAAGGTGCAGCTTTTTTTTCTTTTTTTTTGGTATCAAGAATTGAAGTCAGGACCTTGCACTTACCAGGCAGGTGATTATGCCTCTGAGCTATATTGCTTGCCTCTTAAGATGACACTTTTTAAGCCCTGTTATACTTTTGACAAAAAAGTATCCCCCCAAAGGCTGACCATGGTGGTTTATGCCTGTTATCTCAGCACTTGAAAGGCTGAGGCAGGAGGATTGTTACAAATTTGAGGCTAGCCTGCACTACGTGGTGAGTTCAAGACTGGCCTGGAACACATAGAGAGACCCTGGCTAAAAAAAATGTCCCAAAAAGCTCATGTACTCAGAGGTGGGGCACTTGGGAGGTAGTTAACCAATCGCTGAGCTCATGGTCAGGTGAGCTGTTAGGCGCCGGGCCTACTTCCAGGAAGTACATCAGGAGATATAATTTGGGAGACCCCCTGGTTCCTGGACCCCCTTTCTCTGGCTCTTTTTAGTTTGCTCCGCTCCTTGGCTGCCATGAGGTGAGAGAGCAGCTTGCCTCTGCCAAGCCTTTTGCCATCATGTCTCTGCCTTGGAGTTGACTCTGCCATGGGCTGAATCTTCTGAAACCGTGAGAAGAGAAACGTAGCTCCCGATGGCTTGCTTCCATGTGTTTCTAACCTCTGTCTCAGCCTAAGCTCTTTCCAGGAGGCTCTTTGGTCAAATACACTCTTGGCAAGGGCTACTTCCTCTCCTCCTGAGCCTTATGCTGCCTCCCTCACAGACGTGACCAGCTCGATAAATGCTAAAATGAACTCAACAGGCACATGTGCTCCATAGTGCTCTCCAGAGAGCGGGAAGAGGTGTTAAGGAAAATGATAATTCAACCTTCACCTCCGCCTCCCAACCACCTGCTTTCCCCTAGGTGCAGCTTAACAGTGGTGACTGGTTGACAGAAACTTATCAGCAAAGTGTGGTTCAGACAATTTTCCTTCAGGCAAACTTTTAAAATAAATGTGAATGCCAAGATGAGTTACAGGGCAGAAACTCACTCTGTAATACACCACGATAGCCACTCTCTGGTGAACCCATTATTTTGGCTTTGAAAACATTAATTTGTTATCTCATGGTCAGGCTAAATAAAAATGAAATATTGGAATCAATGACTTGAGAAGCCAGTGCTGTGTGTGTGCTTGTAATCATCAGTTGTTCTCTAATGTATGCAAGTGATACAGCACAGAAGAATATTTCCTGGTCTCCATACACTTCTCAGACCAGTCCTCTTTCTCTTACCTCAGATGTGTTTTGCCAGGTAGGTTTGCTGGCTTCTAACCATTCAGCTGAGGTACTGCCTGTGACTTTGGTCTCCAGCCCCATCTGGAAGAACTCCAGCTTGGGTGAATTCAGAAGTCTATGATGTTGGAAAGAAAGAAAGTTTTGGCTGATTTTTGTTTTTGTTTGGACTTGGGTAAGGGCTTTCCATTTATAGTGGAATACAAACTGGGTAGTTTCAGAGGCGCTTTGGAAGACTGGTGTAACCAGCTCCAGTGGGCTCTCTGGAAAGTCTTGATCTCTCTTTACTGGTGAACACTAAATATAAATGAGGAAGCTATGGATGTGTTTCCTTTACCTTGGAAACTTTCACCCTCTCAGGCAAGCTGCAGAGTCAGAATAAATGGCAGGATGAGTGTGTGGTTTCTCCTGGGCTTTCACCCTCAGACAAAAAGGGCAAAGCAAGGTATTTTAATTTAGAATCTGAGAACACTTATGAAACAAAAAACATACCATTAGTGAATAGAATGAAAATGCTCCCAATGTATGGAACTACAGGAACAAATGCTGGAGGTGAGGTTAATTTCTTTCCAGTTGTGTATTACACTATTGAGTGGTCGGTCACCCAGGAATTGCCATGTTACTGCTTTCCTAGGAAGAAAATTAGGAGTCGCTCTGATTTACTTATTCTATGAATGGGACCACTTGTGATGGATCCACTTTTCCCATCCTGTGAGGTCTACTCCTTCATCTTTTGATGCTCTGAGAATGACTTTCATGTTCTTAAAGAGATTGAAAGATCTAAAGAGAATTGAAAAATTATTGGCCCCCAAAGAAGAACTAGCTGTCAACATTTAAGAACCAAGAAATAGATGACCCATAGAAATCTACCTTTTTAAAAAATCTTTTGTAAAATTGGAACAAGTGGCATCACTAAGCCTGATGTTCTGTGTTGAGCTGAGCAGGAGAAGCCACCTTGCGCTAGGACCTGGGCTCACAGCTTTACCTGTGTGGCCCAGTGCTAACTATTTCTGTGACCTGCCTCTCCTTGTAGGCATTTGAGGGTTCAGTATCTGATCTAGAATATGAAAAACTTCAACAATCTGTCCTCTCTCTCTCTCTCGGGATCCTAAGTGGCTTTTGGGTTGGAAATAAGCCATGGTGAAGGACGGGGAGTGTTCAGTGAAAATACACAATGAAACGGATTTGCCCAGAACCACAACCTAAGTCTATTGGTACAACTGTGTTCATGGTTTGCCATGTCTGAAAGATGGCAGAGTGGCTAGGCCTGGGTCAGCACGGTGCGTGCAGTTTCCCTCAACGCAGCCCAAGGGAAGATGTTTGCTCCAAAGCCTGGTGCTCATGATGCTGACTACCTGGAGCACTTGGGTCGGCTGGCACAGTGGCTGTCACGCTGCGGTGAAACACGGCCACCTGGCTGGCAGGAAAGCTCTCAGACCTCTTCCCGCAGGACAGAAGACACCGAACGTGCTTGGACTGAGCTGAACCTCGTCCCCTGTCCTTCTGCCTGGAGGACACAGTGGGCTCCGAGGAGTCCTTTCTTCTCCGAAGACTGTGCCAGTATTTCATGTTCCAGGGGCCATGGGAGAATTAGGCTTTTCATTTAAAAAATACACAGAGAAAAGAAGAAAAACCACGATAAATGAAATGTAACCTCTTTTTTGAGTTTTTATACTAAGGAAGACAAATATTTTTCTATACATGTCCGTGGCCCGTCTCTTTGATGTGCGACCTTCCCGCGGTTCCTGTCCTCTTGTGGTCCACTTCGCGTGGTCTTTTTCCAGGAACCCGTCCATCTCATTAGCTTTGCCTTGCTTTTTCTTCCATGCTGCTGCATTTTCCTTTTATTCTAGAATCTGTCTTTAATTTTCCAGTTCTCTACTTTTATTCTTATTTTCCCTCTGTCAGCCTGGGGTCTTTTATCTTCCGTCTATTGTTATTCTATTTCTCCCTCTTGGTACCTTTTTCATGTGCTATTATACAGAGCTTGCTTATTTCACCCCGCTCGACACTTCGTCTTATTTTCTCACCATATATTTATACTTCCTGCTGCAAAAAAGAAAGAAACTTTCTTTTTTATTTGAATTAATTCGTGCTTTCTCCCTAGTTCCTTTATACAGTGCATTATAAATCAGTTTTTTAGACTGCATGTTGCCAGAATCTTACTATAACTCAGTTTTCTCCATCTTTTTATAGAAAATTAGAATTAAAAAAAAAAAAAAAGGAAAGGAAAGAAACCCCGTGTGGCAGTAGCTGGAAGCCATTTTATGGGATTCAGGTCATATTGTGTCCCCTCCTGGCCACTGTACCCCCTCAAAGAAGCCACAATCTCTCTTTGAGGCTCAGTTCTTCTCTGTGAAAGGTAGGGCTGAACTTCCTTCCTGCTCAAAGTGTGGTTCTCATCCCCCATCCCACTCAGGACCGTGCTTTCTGCAAGATCCTAGTGACCTGTGTGCTCACAGGAAGCTTGAGAAGCCAGCCCAGGGTATCTCCAAAGGTTTTCTAGCTCTACTTTTGCTAAAAATAAGTGAAAACCCATGCTAATAAGTGAAATATTTTAATGAGAGAAAGTGAGCGAAACATTTTAGTAAGTGAAAAAATAAACTGAGAACTTTGGCTCATGAGGCACAGTAGAATCACCCGAGGAGCGTCCATGAAGTACCAGGTCCACAGTTTCAGGAACTCCCGGGATGGATTCTAGTGCCCAGCTGAGCTCACTGAGCAGGCAGAGTCCACTCCAGCGTAGTGTTTGCAGTTGTTCCTGGCTATCGGATGCTCTCAGCACTGCCCTCTTTGGTTGTGGTAATTTTCACAGAAAGGAATTTCAAATTATTCTCCTGGAATAATGTGAATAAAATTATTGAAAATGATCAAACGTATTTTTACAGCATTATGGGAGCAAAGTTCAGATATTATGTTTTTCTCAAACATCACTCCGAATCCTGCTGACACTGGCAGTCTTTGTGGTCACAGAAGGAAGCCATCCTCGGAGAGTGATGGACAGGACATTGCACCCCAGCAGAACTTGGGGCTGGGGTGGGGATGTGGCACTGGGATGGTTTCATTTCATCATAACTTGATGCTGATGTTGATGGGGTGAGCGCGACCAGCCACATGCTACAATTGGTTACTGCACATTAAGTTCCAATTTACTTTTAATTGTTTCATGTTGTTGAACTGTAGCTGATTTCAGAAAAAATTGAAACCAATCTGCCATTATGGTACCCTTAGTGTGAGAACCAAGGAAAGAACAATCATAAAAGTGTCCCAAGAGTTCAGGGCTGACACTGTGATAGTAATTCTCTGCAGAGCTTTTTAATGTTGTTGTTTCTAAAGTCAGACCTTGGGAAACCAGGCCTTTGAAGATTACATTTACTTTTTCAAAGGTGGAATGCTTTTCGCCAGAACTCAGTGAGGAATCCAAGTGAATGTTGACATTTTTGAAATATTTAATCAAACTGAAGGAAAAATGTGCATGAACACTTTTTGCTTAGTCCAGCATTTTTTACCTCCCTCAGTTTTCATGTCCCGAATTATTTCTGCATCATTAAGTGTCACAGAGGAGCCAAAATTCTGTCACTGTGGGGGATTTCTGAGGTGTCACATCAATGAACAGAGATACTTAGAATAAGATGTCACTGTAGGCCTGTTCCTGAGCATTTTGTTGGCCATCTGTCTTTCCCCTCATGTGTAGAGCCCTGAGCAGATCTCCTGGCCAGCGACAGCAGCCTTTCATCAGAGAGTTTCTGGTCACTAAGTGACTCACCTCGCAGGCTGCTCAGAATCACACAAGGCCTCCACCAACATTTCCTGTTTGGTTTATTCCATCTCTGGTCAAAATTACAAAGTAGGATGTTGCTTCCCTGGTCCACACACTTCTCTAGGTTGTTGACGCTGCTTGCTCTTCCTTCTTTCCCTTCTTTGCTTGGCTCTCTGGCAATAGGACCTTTGCACTTCAAGACATTAGATCATCACTTTATTTATTTTTTGTTTTTGTTTTGGACAAAGAAGTAACTAAGCTGATGTGTTTTTGGTTCTTAACAAGGTACCTTTTATAGCACTTGACACATTTCTTTCTCCTCAGTTTTCTTCATTCTTTTGAAAAGGGAAAGAGGATGAAAAGCTCTTTTAAAAAAAAATTGGACAGTAACATACATATATGGCTAGTGTATTTTACTGGGGGGGGGATTTACACTAAATTCAGATTATTCCTTAAATTTTATCTCTCACTTTAAAAGAAAACAAGTCTATCCCCAAACCAAAAAGAAGTGTCAAGTTTTCTTATTTTCTAAGGGTCATCTAAGTAGAAAATACATTTGTCAGCTTTCCTTTTAGGTTAGAGACACAAGATATGTCATGTGTAGGCACAAATTGTCTATGATGAATGTGATCATTATGTATATAGGAAATGTACCAATACAATTTTAAAAGCAGCAAAATAAAAAGACAAGTAGATAATACTGATGGTGACAGCAGCCTGAGGACCAGGTGGAAATAGGCTTTAAACTTGAAACTCCAGTAAATAGCAACATTTTTTTCTTTACTTTGATTTTTAGGGTATACTATATCTTTCTAAGTCTTTGAAATCAGAAGGGTGTTTTGTAATGTTAAAACTTAGCTACATAAAAATAGCAGGTAGATCCGTCTTTACAATCAACCTCTATTTTAATTTTAACAACAAAAATGACTTTGTAAACATTTATGGGTCTGAAATCTTTTGTGAATTACTGATGCTTCCTACATTCATATTCTTGGCTATTTTCCAGGTGATTATAATTGGCTGGGACCACTGAACTGGGTCCACAAAGCCCAGTGACATTTAACAGAAGGGACCCCACTGCTTTTTATCCCTCAGGGTGCTGCTAAATTGTGGCAGAACCACTTCAGTGAGAACATAGCCCAGTCTTATGAAGACTCTCAGGCCCTAATAATGCTGTGGAAAATTTAAAGGAAACAACAATAGGCTTGGTGCTGGTTCAAGTGTGATTTCTCCAGAGTATTTGGAATTCACAGTGGGTTAATGAACTTCAGTCACTATTCTAGTTCACAAGGTTTCCCTTAGCTGGTGAAATGTTCCCATCCTTTTCAGCCTTCAGAGTAAAGTCTGAAATAAGGGGCCCAACGTTTAAGACAGCGTGAACTGTGTTTTTCCTAATTTTCAAACACAGCGTTTGAGTTTGGTGTGCTGTTAGCACCAGAGTTACCCAAGACCACAGTCAGCAGTGCTGACTCAAACCATCTTGGTGACAGATTCTGCTCCTGCAGCATCCTAGCAGTTGTAACAGGTACTCTAGGGCTCACATTTGAGAGCCTCTGTCATTTGGGGAAAGGAGGTCACCACCCTGGCATTCCTGGTCCTGCCTGAAGGTGGTGGGACCAGCCCTAGACCTGATGAATTTCAGGTATTGCTGTGCTATAGCACATCACAGAAAAATCACATTTCCTTGTTTATCATGGGGACTTCCTTAGAATGCTCCTTACAAAGTGTTTCTGAGCTGGGGCAAAGTAGGATTTCTATCAGGTTCTGGGGAATGGTATGATTTGCAAAAATCTCTAGCATTCTGGTTACTTTTTTGTACCTGGAATCAAACTCAGAATTTTGTGCTTGCCAGGCAGGCCCTGTGCCACTGAGCTATATTTTCCAAGATGGTTGAAGTTGGATTTCTTGTGGTTCAACCAAGACTGGAAATAAGTAGTCTCAGAAGTAATATTTTTTCTTTTTTTGAAGTCAGTCCTAAACTCAGTTTGCCTTGCTGTAGGTGGAGACTCTTCTATGACTCTCAGTGATATACTCAGAAGGACAGTAGTGCCATAAATTAAACTTTCCCTCAACTCATGCTGAAAATTGGTCTCCATTTTATTTAAGATCAGGGAAGCTGTGGAACAAAGGAGGCACATGGAAGAGTTGGAAATCTTGAGAAGAATATAAGTTTATGCAGAAAAGAAATGAATTAAGACAACCTGGGCAGAGTGGTGAAAGGTTGGAAGCTCACGTGGGTATGAGAAATCTATGTGGCGTATGTAGGATTTATAATGTGCTATCAACTCTCACTCTTACCTTCATAGCTTGCCAGTTACCAACAGATATTTTACTGAGCATCTACTACATGGCAGGCATTGTTCTGAGGTTTAGAAACATGTGAGTCTGACTGAACTCCTGCCTTCAAGTATCTAATAACAATTTCCCTGTTTGAAATGACTGCTTATGGCTAAAAGTACAAATGAAGGCTGTGTCATGTAAAAGTATGAGTTTTCTTGGCAAAACATTCTTGAGGAGAGACCAGTACAGGGGAAAAAACAAATGAAAAGCAACCCATTCCCTGTTTCCACCTTTCAGTCAGGTCAGAGATATGCATTAAGATTCTGGCCTTCGTTCGCCCTTGCGTGGCTTTCTGGCCTCCTTCTTCTCAGAATATGAAAGTTATTTGGAAGCTCATTGGTATCCGCCTGAGGACTTGTCCTCCCTTGGTTTCTAAAGAGTCTTGAATTTCATCTTGCTCTGCACAGCAGCAGGACAAACACAGGGCTAGGCAGCGATGGGTGACAGCCCAAAAGAGGAGAAGCAGCATGTGGGAAGTCAGACTCATAATTTGCTGCTTTCAAAAGACAGGCTGGAGGTGGATGTAAAATCCCACCCTAAAGCCATGGCGAGCGGCAGTGGCTGTTTTCAGGGAAATAAACCAACCTAGCAGTCCCGAGGGGGTCAGGGAGAATGGTGGCCTCACACAGCCTCCAGAGGAACTTTGTCTTTTCTTTCAGATGTCCACATGGGAACCCAGCAGAGTTCCGGGTGGTACATCCAGACCCCCGAGCGCGGCAGGAGTGAGGAATGTGTCTCTGTGGCCTCTTGCTCTGCCCAGGAAAGAGTCCTGTGTGTGCAAAGAGCCCTGTGGAACTGGCTGGCTGGGAAAATCATTGCTTCTCAGTGAAAACCCTCATGGCGAGTCCTCGCTGCCCTGTGCTTCTGGGAGCTTGCTAGATGCGGAGCGCCTGGGGTTCCACAAGCTAAAGTTTACCTTCAGAGCCGTGTGGGCCAGGCCACACATTTGCCTCCCTCAGCTTCCGGCTGGCTCAGTCCTGACGCTGGCCACTTCCGGTCGGCAGCGGAAGCGGAAGCAGTGTTGACAGACACAGAGTGACGGGGTAGCTGGGGCGGTCAGCTTTTCTGTAAACCCAGAAGGGTCTCAGCCCCAGGAAGCAAAGCCATAGTCTCATTTCCCGCATAGCCAGGGGGGCTCTGCTTGATAAATGTCAGGAAGCACACAAAGAACTCAGAGGTTTTAGGGTGTGAATTTTGAAGCTGTGCTGCTTGACATCTGTTTGGCTGCTGTGACCCTCAGTTTACTAAAATATGGAAACTTCATTATAGCAGTCTACCCAAATAATGAAGAAAACGTTGGTGTTTGTGTCAGCCCCCCCCCCCCCCGGCTTCTCAAAGCAATGCTATCCTTAACCACACTTTCCTGTGTAGCACTATACACACACACACACACACACACACACACACACACACACACCATACTGGTTCCCTGTAAATTAATATAAATGAAATTTCCCTTCTTGTAAAATAAAGACAATATGGATACATTTCATCATAGATCTCTTGAGTAACAGTTGAAATCCTTCCATTAAGTTTATCCCAACCTTGAATGGCCTCACCCTTTAGGACCACTATGGGTGAAAGGTAAAATCACCTTTGCAACTTCATGCTAGAATTAATTGTGGCTTTACAGTTTCAGGAGGAAGGGACAGTGAGAAAGCAAGAACTGAAATGGAAAAGAGTGAGAGGCAGAGAAAATAGCAGGAATGAAGAGCTCAGTGAGTCTCAACCTCATCCATTCTTGGTGAGAACAATTTACAGGTTGAGAAGTGATTTCTTACAGAATAGCGTATCAAAAAGAATCCATTATGTGTATACAAGGTTGAGGCAAGGTTCTATATTGACTTCAAACTATACAAACACAATATTAACACATTACCTTTAGCCAATAGGACACACACACACACACACACACCATTTTGTACCATTGTCTACATTTCCTGTGTCTGTCAACCCTATTGTCTCAAATCCAGAAACTAAGCCTATGTATTCCTATAAGAATAATTAGAGTAGTTTAGAAGTAGACTAAAATGTAGAATAGTGAGACCTTGCTCTAGCTCGGTCTGCTTTTGAAATTAGAGTATCTTGTATTCCCGCCAACCCTACACATGTGGTAGATTAACCAATAGTCAACTTGTGGAACCCAGCTAAACAAAATCAGTGTAGTTCTGGGTATAGAAAGCCCATCTGAGGATTGTTGTCAACACCATAAAAAGAGAACTTGAGGGGAAGATGATGTTGTTGATCCTCCTGGAGAAGCTTGTCACACTGGGTTTCCTGAAATGAACTTGGCTATTCTCATCATCAGAGGAGCCTGGATCCTTGCTGTCACTGAGGACAGCTGCAGTTCTCTTTGGAGGAGCCTGGTCCTTTAAGCATTGTTTCCTGGCTCCAGTGCAGATCCCTCAGGCTCCTGGCACAGATCCTTTATATCACTGGCACAGATTTTCTAGCTTCCACCACAGACTTTTGGGCTTTTCCAGCATAGATCCTTGATACAGACTTGTGTGAGACATTGTCATGGGCTCTGGGCCTCCTGCTGGGCTCATGGAGGACATTAGCATAGGATCCTGGACCTCAGCTGGACTCTTTATGTCTCTAGTATGTTGACAGATCTCTTGGACTCTTTTGTATTTGACTCTGGGTGAACATAATAAGATAATCCTATAAGCTATATGTCCTGTGTCAAATCTTTTCCCTTGTAAATCCTGACTACAACAACACTTTTGGCTCTGTTATAGTCATAGGTTTAGGAAGTTTTGTACAAACATGTTAGCATTTTTTTTATTCCAAGGGTTTTGGCTTAATAAGTCAGTTGTGGAACTACATTGCCTGAAAGACTGACCATTTTTTCAGTAAGAATTAGTTTATCTTGTGATTGGGATAGGAAAAAAGCTAAAAGAAAGTGCCCCTAAATAATCTGATTTAGCTGAATTGTAGGTGTCTTAGTTACTCTCTTGTCACTGGGACAAGATACTTGACACCCACAGGTTAAAGGAGGAAAGGTTTGTTTCAGCTCACAGTTTGTAGAGGTTTCAGCTGATATTTGGCTGGCTCCAAGGCAGTGTGGCATGTCAGAGAGGTCAGCAAGAGGAGAAACAGCCCGGGGAAGGTCAGACAGGAAGCAGCAAGCAGCCTTCTGGACTTTTATGCCATCCAGGATACACACTTATTAGTTGGTGCCACCCACACCAAGTGTGGGCCTTCCCATTATCCACACCCAGAACTATGCTAAACCAATCAGTGGGCTAGTCCTGTACCATACTCTCTTACACCCAGTGTCACACATCCATGATCCAGCCACCACCCCAAAGCTCCATCTATGAGCACATGAGGCTTTAGGGGGACATTTAGATATAAGTCATAGTGTAAGCTAAGCATAACTTAGATGCTCAAGGTAACAGAGCTGTATGCAGCTTTTGCCTGGCCTTCACAGTTCCTTCAATCCTTCAAGTATTTGAGGACTGAATATAACATAAAATGAATATTATTTAGTTACTGTCAAAAGCTGATTATTATTATTATTATTATTTGAATAATACCCTAGAGACCTCCTTTTTGGACGATTATTAGAATCAAAGTTATCCTTTAGGACTTAGCACTGTGGCTCTTCTAAGTTTCTTCTGAAATCAAGTTTTGGTGGAAAGTGCCCTAAAGATGATTTAACTCTAGATAACCCTGCGGTTGCTCATCAGAAAAATAGTCTCTGTCTCCTCTCCCTGTATTCTCCTTTTCTCAGAGGTTAACTGAGGAAACAGTTTCTAAAGAATTCACTTTTGTTGGGGAATCACATGACTAAGAAAGCTTCGGTGGGTGATGGGTAGGTGTGGAAAGGCCAAGGTGTTCAGGAAGAGGAATTAATGACTGTGTCATAGTGAAAAACTAGAGGAGCTTGTTCTTTCAACTGCGGAGCTGAAACACCGGCCAACTTCAGTGTCATCAGTCTCCACAATGACTTTGTTAAAGACAAAAAATCACTTGCACCAGTCTTTATACCTAAATCTGCAGTTCTTATAAATCAATGAGTCAGCTCTAAAAACCGATCCAATAGACCACTTGAGGGAGGTTGTGGGTTATTTGTCTGAAGCCTGCTGTGTAGTCCAAACTGGCATGGAACTTGCTGTGTAGCCTAGACTGGCCTCAAACTTGTCATCCTCCTGGCTCAGCTTCTTGAATGCCGGGATTATAGGAGTCCACCTCTGTGTCCTGCTCCTTCTCTTTCTTAATACCATGTGATTTAAGAACTTTAACAATGTGGTGACACAAAGGTAAAGAGAGATCCCAGGAACCCAGGCAGACAATGGCCTTTTATCCACTGGGATCCACTCTCTTGTTCTCCTTTAAAATAAAGGGAATAAAGGAGACTTATGGAACCCTCGTGATGGTTCTTATTGATGGATCACTTTAAAATGAGAGAAATGGGCCAAGGAGGAGTCGTTTATTTTCACAAATCAGTTTTAGTTTCTTTCTACGAAATAAATGAATAAGAAGTCCATTAAAATGATTGTTAGAATTCGTCATCTGAATTGTTTACTCTGTTAAGGAGACAGTGGTTGACAGTTTGATAGATGAATCGTGCTCATGCGCTGACATACCCATCAATTACAACATGGACCCAGGACCCCTTCTCCTTCACTCACCTATCCAGGAGAGAAATCAAAAAAGGAAAGGTGTTTTTACCTATGTGCCAACAGCTCTTTCTTGTTCAAAGGTGACTGAGGTGAGCCAAACCTAAGGAGAAGGTGGGTCAGGTCACTGTGTTTCATCAGAGCCCAGAAAATTATTACTTATTAAAATGTGAAATCAAGTCGTTAAACTCAGCCCCAGTACAAACACTGTTGGTTTGCTGATTTTTTTTTCTTTCCAAGGTTCCATAAAATATGCATGAAGTTGGATTTGTTCCTCCTGGACTGAATTACAGCACTGTAAATCAAAAAATGAAAAGGAATTAAGTACAAAATATAAAAATTATTATTGAATTGTTATCAGTTTAATGCAGGTATACAATTCAGAGAGACAAATAGTATTGTGATATTTATAACAAATAGTATTATGATATTTATAATGAAAACCAGCAGCACTGCCTCTCCTTTTGTCACTGTTCACTCCTGGTGTGCAGATTAATTACACCATTTTCGATTTATTAAGCTGGTTATTCTGCATGTAACCCCAAATGTCCAAACTATGGGTGCATCCTGGGTTTTCTGCTCTTTGTGTATATTCTATTGCTTTCTCCCATAGAGAAAAGAATCCAGCCCCATCAACTTTTCTCTTATACTTCTTAGTTCTCTATCCTTTAGATATAGCTAAATTATCATTTTCAGTTAACCTGTGTTCCGTTTCATCTTTCTTATGGCTATATAAGTAGTTTAAATAGCTGAGCTAAGCACAGTGTTCTGTCCTCTCTTTGAAAATATTTGTTTTTCTGAAACAAATCTAGCATGTGCGCACGCGCATGTGTGTGTGTGTGTGTGTGTGTGTCTGGGTAACCTTGTATTGTTTCATTCTCCAAATCCAGAGACAAGGATCCAGTCGATCCTCGTTTGTAGAAGTAGAGGAAGCTTCCACGGTAGCTCTGGCGCTTGGTGCCTGCTCTACGGTTATGCAAGCTTCTGCCTTGATTCTTCCCCTCACCGTCAAATGGAGATTGTCTTCGTCTTCTCTTGATGTTGTTCATATTTCTTGAATCACATAGGTTTTTGGTCCATTCTCTTTTTTTTGTCTTTTCTGGAGCTCATTCTCTGGGTGACCTGTCAAAAAGTTAAATGGCAAAAACGTGTTTCATTTTCTACCTTCACTCCTTATTAAAGCTTGGCTAGCTTTGATATTTTGGATGGGAATTATGTGTTTTCAGAATTTCAAGATGACCCATTACTTTCTGTCTTTGTTTTTGTGAAGCCCAAAGCTATTTTAAATTCTAATCTAGCACATGACATTCCTTTCCCCCCATTTGGAATCTTTTAGAATCTATCCTTTATTTCTAAAGTTTTGAAATTAAAAAAAAGTCCTTTCTCTTTTCATTTATCATACTGCAGACTTAATAGGAATTTCCAGATCAGAACACAATGTTCTTTGTGCTTAATGTAGTGTGTTTTATTGGTTATTTGATAATTTTTCTTTCTTCTTTCTGTTCTTTCTTTCCAGGTGTTCCCATCATATAAATATTAGACATTATGATTTTTTCCCTCTAATTTAAAAATGTCTTTCATTTTGTCTTCCCAAATCCCTCTATTTCATTTTCTGGAAGGCTTTTTTCAACTTAGTTTTCACCTTATCTGTGGAATTAATCAAGAATCCCATTATGTTTTTAACTTCTAGTGATCTTTTATGGTTTCAGAATACTCCATGTTAAAAATAAAATCCACATAAAACATTCTATTCATGCTTGGTTTTCAAGGTGGAGTGGTACCTTTGTTTTCCCTTGTAAAGATATTCTTTATAGTTTCTTTAAAGTTTTTGTGGTGGACATTGGCTCCGTCGTTCGAACACCTCTCTGAAGAAGGACTTACTGCTCAATGCCATCTCACCTCGTTGGGTCACTCATGTCTGAGGAGCATCCTTTGGGGCCATGCTTGGCCATCTTGGCCCCTTGGCATTGTGCTGAAGGACTGTGCCATCCCCAGAAAGACTGGAGGCTTAAGCCGGTATGGGACCAGCCTTGTTGCTTGGCTGCTCTCCCCACGGCCTGCGCTTGCTTCCCGGCCCTCAGAAACCACGCCCTGATAAATCTCCTGCATCCTCAAATCCATCTCCAGTCTGTATCTCAGCCCTCACAGCTGTGACTGGAACCTTGTCCATGCAGGGTGTCTATTTCTCTTAAGTTACTTTATTCTGCTTGTGCATTGTAGAGTCTTTCCTCTGTGCTAGGTGTCTAACCTGATTTATTTAAAAGAAAAGCTGACTGGAAGCTAAAGAATATGTGGTCAGGTAGTAAAAGTGAGAAAACCAACAGATTCTTTTGTGTCTGTGGGTCTTTTCTCTGGGGCTTATGTCTTGCTTTCCCCTTTTTAGTGACAAAAACCCTGGGTAGGGGCTTTCTGGGAGCTCTTGGAAGACGGGCTAGGAACTCTAGAGTTAGTGTAAATATTTTAATTTAATAGGTTAGGGTTTTGGTCTGGAATATCCTGCCCAACTTCAGTTTGACTTGGCAAACCTACTAAACTTTACTTTAAATTTTCTAGAGAATATGCTTTATTCTTCTTTTCTGTCATCAGGTTGGGTAATCTCAGGTACGTGGGTTTGGGAGGTGACTTTGGGCATCTAATTTTGCCTCAGACAGAATTTCACCCAATTCTTTGATGACAACTTTCTACTCTTCATACTGTGTGTCTAACACTGCATCCTTTCTAGGGCTCTGAGTGGGAAACAGCGCTGCTTCCTGTGGACTCTCCTGCATCTGTGGGTGCTGGGAACTTTCTTTCAGCTAAGTCATGTCTCCTTGTTCATCTACTTTCATCTTCCAAAACTTTGCTTTCCTGTGGTGATCTCTGCTTTCATTCTCCTTGGCTATGTGGGATCGGATCTTTTAAACTTCTTTATTGTCATTTAAGTAGAGTTGGAACACGAATGAACACCACACACACTTAACTCGCACGCACTGGGGCTCCCATTGGCTATGCCGATCCAGTCCTCTGTTGAGCTGCGTTCTTCATGAGGCTTTTAGGACATTGCCTGTCCTGATTTCTTCCTACTTTGCTGGCTGTTCATTCTCACCATATGCTTTTTAGTCTCTCACTGCTTCCAGTATAAACAATATAAAAATAAAAATGTGACAGTTCTACAAATCATATTAACTCAAGTACCAGAGTAGCTATCATTAGATGAAAAGCTAGAACATTACATGCCGGATAGCTTACATGGCAAAGAATAACTGAGACAATTCTCAAATGAAACAGAAGCAAATACTTTTCAAGATATTCAGTTAGTACTCAAGCAAATAAAAACTGAATCAAATGTTTTTTTCTGAAATATTAGTATGAAATTCCAACACTAAAAATATGAGCATGTTTTAGTTCACCAAGGTTTAATAGTTAAGAAAGAAAAATTTAAAACATACAGATTGAAACTCATACTTTTGCTGTTCTTTCCCAAGTTATATTTCTACAGACTATGTAACTTTATTAAAGTGGTTTCTGTGCCAAAAAGGGTAATAGCACTTTTGTAAACATTTTGTATTCTCTGTTATAAACTAGAATCAATATGCTTGAATCACTATTGAAAATTCAAGCCTATTTTGTTTACTATGTGATACAGAGATTAAATGGAATGAGAGAAACTAGAATAAAATGTAACTTTATAGACAATACTTTATTGTATTTCTTTTGTTAAATATATATTTTATTTGTATTGGTCCACGTGTGCTGGTCATAGTGATTGCATTTCTTGTGGGAAGTTGGTACATATGTATGACACATCTTAATTCTCTTTAAATTCTCTTCCCCTACCCTCTTTTACTTCTCCCTCCATTTCTTGATCACTTACTTTTAAAGTTACATTTTTTTGAAATATTTTATCTGCTTCTCTTAGATAATATGGAAAGATTATCTACTGTGAATATTTGCCAGAAAGTTAAAAGTACTAACAGGGATAATTTCATGCCATTCAAATCAGAATGTAGTTCAGAGAGCTAGACACTATGTGTGATTACTCAATAACTTTTCCTTAAAATTTCAGCCGTGCCACTGACGCCCTGAGACAGGTAAACCTTCTATGATCTGCAGCGACTGGGAAGTCTCTTGTGCAGACAACAAGGATGCATTTAGCAAAGCAAATTCAGCATTCTTTGAGAGGTTAATTCTCAAACTGATCAATGCAGAAAATCTAGCAAGTCTAGGTCAGGGCTGTAACACAGCAGCCAGAGTGGGCACACGCTTCCATCACGACTGCACGGTGGGCCAGTTGCCCTCTGTTTCGCTTCACAGTTGCACACTTGGGTGGCGATGTGAGCCTGAGTGAGATAGGTGCTGATGCTTTGGTCCCTGGCTGCACCATTCTGTCTCTGTCTCCATCTGGCTGCCGAGACTGAGTCCCATTGTCTTTTCATGAAACAGGAACACGGCTCAGATGACAAAGCCAGACTAATTACACAACTGAATTTAATAACTTTAAGCGCAAAGGGCATCCCCTAATCCCTAAGCAGTAAACCCTTTTGTTTGGGAATTTTTAAACGAATTACGTTTTACTTTATGTTTTATTATTTACGTAACAAGTAGTTAGAAGAACACAATTTTCTCAAGGTTTAAACTGCTCATTGTTCCATAAATAGGACACACATTTAGAAAGACGAGAGGTTTTGAGGGGATACTTTAGTGGTTATCTCTGCCTCACGACATAAAACTCACTCAGTGCTTGGTATTACCAGAATTTTGATCTTCTCCACAAGGCTAATTATGGAAACGTTTCCACCTCCAATGGCTGCTGTAAGACTTGGTGTCTGGTGAGGTTTTCCCGACTTAATGGCTAAGCTGGTAGAAATGTCCCCTCTTGATCTATCTTCTATTTCATAATCCCAGATTCTAAGAGCTGCAAGTCCATGTGACGACTCTTAGTCCTACTCCTGCCCCCATTGTTTAAATTCCCCTGACACAACTTTGCTAAATATTGTTACCTAAGTTCTTCTATCCAATTTCTTCCAATAACCGAGAAATTTCTGTGTGATTTCAGCATTTTAGGTCAGCCATTTCCACCTTCACATAAAATTCTTACCTATAAAAGGCTCTTGTGGCTTAGACTGAGGAGCAAGAAGGCTTTCCCTTAAAAGGTCAGGAATGTACACAGGGTGAACTCTGACCCAAAAGAGAAGGGCGTGATTGTTCTAGTGGGATTCTGACTGTGGGAGTTAATGGAAAAGATTGTCAGCCATTTGGGCCTGAGAGTGGGAAGAGGGATTGGTGTTCAGAAGACTTAGCAGCCCGGGACTTTAAAGTGTTCTCAGATCTGGCCCTGTTTAGGAGAACCGAAACAACTGAGCTACCTCACCAAGCCAAAGTTCCCATTGCTTTATTCCCTTCACTCGTTTCTTATTTTAATGACTTTTAATCAGCATTTAGAGGGAAGAGATATGACCTGCCATAAACATAATAAGTCACCCTGTTATCAGATACTTCAAGAGAGAACTCCTCTGGGTAACAAGGGAATTTTTAAAGAAATCATAGACAGTGCCTGCCAACGATGAATGTACAAAGTGATGGAGATAAGAGAAACTACTACCGTGAACATCAGAGCATATAAACATGAGAGCTCATGTGAATTTATAGAATATAAATTGCATATTACTACAAACTTTCGAGTGTACAAATTCTTCAAAGCAGAATAGAGCTGAGAAAATTTCTATGAAAGAGAGGTAAACTATGGCGTCTCAGCTGGGAGAGAGCTTTCTGGAGGTGGAGGTGGAGCTGTCCTTAGACAGTCTCCCAGGTTCTCACGGAGTTGTTAGAGGGAGTCTGTGAAGACAAGTTTACTGGCTTGGCAGCCTTTGTTCTTCCTTCTCCCCACTTCCTGGGGGTCTTTTCCTGGGGGCATTTGGACTCTTTCCACCAGTCGGGGGATCCAGCACAGGTTTCTTTGCCTTGCGCCTGGGCTAGTGGAGAATGATTGCTGGTGGCCTCAGCAATCTCTTTTTTGAACTCTCTCTTCCCTTTCTGTCTTGGGAGTAGCAGGGCTGCCCAGCCTTTGCAGTATGAGTCTTGAAGCCCCTCCGGTCCTGGAGTGCCATGTGCACCCTCCCCTCCCCCTGCCTCCACGCCTAGTGAAGGTCGGCACACAGCCTTTAAAATTCACTTGGAAGAATCAGTTTTAGGACTGAGGATTGTGGTGATGACCTGAGCTAAGTGTGACTTCGCCCAGACAATGAACTGAATCGTTGTGCTTTGATCTTTCAGGTCAGCTGCGTTATTGTGCAGTCTGACCTGTCACCTCACTAGGGATTCATCTGGCTGCACCCACTGAGGATGACTTTGCGTGTTCTGGAATGGAAAAGCCAGTTTCAGGCCCATTTCAGTGAAGGCAGCTGCATTTCCCATCAGAGGGACTTCAGTTGCCCCCTCCAGGGAAGTGGGGGTCAGGGGTGGCCAGGGAATTCACCCCACCCTCAGCACCCTCACCCACAAGCACAGGCTTCTTGCACTGATTGATGACATTTCCTAATATAGCTGGGGTAAGATGACTTATTTTGAAAATAGAATTAAAACTTTCCCTTTTTAGGAGCAGGCACCACTTTGGCAGCAGGGTCAGCCTGAAGCACATTTGTTCTTGTGGTCAAAACATTAAAGGGGTGCTTTGTTAACAAAATGTTCAGGTCATGATAAGGCCAACAAAGGAACTGGAGAACTTTTTATGAGCTGGGTTGTTCCAAATGGTGCTCCAAGTCAAAAGGACTCAGAGTTAAATTTGCTCCTATAAACAGGGCTCAGATGAGCCAGGGTGAGAATTTTCAGGCATGGTTAAGGGTGTTGGGAAAGTTACATTGACCAAAGTAAGACACCTCATATAAGAAGCAGGAAATCATTGTAGATCTCAAAAGTGTCTGGCTTCCTGATGCACTGGAGTTAAGGGTCTAGGACAGGCTCACTAATCTACTTTCTTGGGCAACTTTAGGGAGAGAGGAGCCCTTGAAGGATGTCCCAGAGAGTGTTGAGTGCTAAGTGCTGCAATAGTTTATCCTTGTGCTCCTAAACAATGGGACTGGACTAGGAATTAAATAGAGATCCTGGGGGCTGGGGATTTAGCACAGTGGCATAAGTGCCTGCCTTATAAGCAGGTGGTCATGAGTTCGATCCCCGGTACCGATAAAAAAAAAAAAAAATGGAGATCCTGAATCCACAGAGCACCTGCTCTGGGAGCTCATCTTTGGGAAATCTCCCCTGACTCTAACCTCAGCATTCTCAATGAGAGTTTTAGGTTAATAGTGGTGCTTCTATGGTGCTTTATCTCATTAATGCACAGGGAACAAAAGGAAGGAGGGAGGACAGGAAAGGGGGTGAGGCCATAACTTTGGGACAGAGGCTGTTCTACCTTTAGAACAAGTCCCAGTGACACCTGTACCTCGGTAGAAAGTTGTGAGCATTCCAGGATTCTGTTTTATCACCCATCATGTGAGGGAGTTGGAGGAGGTGTCACTTACATTTTGAAAATTTCTCATCATAATATCTTACCTTTACTAGTATCCTATCACATTTCATCTGGCTTGATAATAATCCTGGAGCTAGGTGTAACAGAAGGCATGGTCTCTGTTTTTAAAGAAGAGGGACAGAGGGTTCAAGCCATGAGCTATTGATACTATAATACTTAGTGCAAACTGAGGTAGGTATCAGGGCTTTTCATTTCAAGCTCTTTCTGCATCTTACAAAAATGGTCACTTAAAAGTCTAGGGTTCTTCTCTGACATAAGTATTTGAAGAGAAAGAGGGAACCCTACATGTGTCCTCTGCCTCCCCACTGCTGAATATAAATTGCACATGGGCTGGCTATGTAGATACCTTTTGATGTTAGGTGACAAAGCTCTTCCTGTGAGTTCAGAGTATACTTCCTCAAACATCTATAATGTGCCATGATCATTACAACTATGCTCTCCGCTATTTATTTTAAATCATTTTATTATTCATTCTAGAGATGAGGAACTGAAACTCAGACAGGCCAGTCTCCAACTCAAGAGACAGGGGTATGGGTGGAGGCCACCTCTCTCCCAGCATGGCAGGCAGCCTCCTGTGCCTCTGACCTTCATGCCCGCCTGTGTCTTTTACTCACAGTTTCTTTCAGGTCAGAATTCAAACCCTTGCTGGCCCCCTGAGTGCACCCTCACTGAAACACAGCACAGGGCCAGCCACCTGTTAGCTTTAAGCAGTAGACATTCCAGTGGGGACTGGCGCTTTGGAGCAGGGTCCCTCTCTCTGCTCCTCGAGCACATCAGTACCAGGAGACGCCCCGTGACCCACACCCAAGCATGGGTCTGGAAGAGTAAGGGTTGACCTATGCTGCCAGCCTGGTAGAACTGAGGTAGGATGGAAAAAATAAAAGACAGGTAGAAAGGAGATGAGGGAACATCAGTAAAAATTATGCTTTTAAGAAGACTGCAATTTCAAGAGTCACCCAAAGTAACTCAAAGTAATCAAAGTCACCCAAAGTAATCTATAGCAGCAGTCCCTTGGTTAAATTCAGGCTTCCTTTCTTCTATACCCCTCACATCCCAAATTCCTCAGACATTCTGAAAGTCCATAAATTGGCTTAGCTGAGAAGGGCGGGAACCCAATCTTAAGGTAAAGGAACAGGTTGAGAGAATTCATAGAATATCTAAATTATCCATATAAAGCAAGCAAACTAACTAATAACCAACCAACCGGGCTCATACCTGCAATATGAGGCAGAACACTTCTGCAAGTTGCACCACCTTTTCGTGGAGTTGCCACCTCCTTAAGAGGTTCCAGGAAATAATGCTTCCCTCTCTCTTAAGGGCTCGCACTGATTCTTTTGCTTTTTAAAAAATCTAGTTAAGTTTATGGTTACATTTTAGATATATACAGTGATTGCGTTCATCATAGGGAATGTGAACCTGTATGCAGGATATCTTGATTTTTCTTTTCTTTTTCTTCCCATTCACCACTCTTCCCATCCTAGTAAAAAAACAGAACTGAGGGTCAGTGGAACAGATTAGAAGAGGCAGGAACAACTCCAAACAGTCAGCCACCTAATCTTTGACAAAGGGGCCAAACACTTTTGCTGGAAGAAAGATAAGCCCCTAACAGTGCTGCTGGAAAACTGGCTTTCCTCATGCCAAAGATTAAGACTGGACCCCTATCTCTCACCATGCAGTAACATAAAATCAAAAGGGACCAGATATCTAAATATTAAAACAGAAACACTAAATCTGCCAGAACATAGAACAGGTAGAGCTCTCAAGACATGGGTGCAAGTAAAGACTTTATAAACAAAACTCCTATTGCATGGGGAATAACACAATCAATAACTGGGACCTCATCTTATTAAAATCTCTTGGACAGCAAAAGAAATCATCAGCAGGGTGAAGAGATAAAACAGAAAAAAACAAAGGGACAAAATTTTGCCAGTTGTTCCTCAAAGGACTAATATCTAGAATATATAAGGAGCTAAAAAAATTAAACCTCTCAAATTTAAAGACCCAATCCAAAAATGGGTATCTAAAAGGAACAGACACTTCTCAGATGAAGAAGTAGAAATGGAAAATAAATGTAAGAAAAAATGTTCAACATGACTGATCATTTGAGAGATGCAAATCAACACAATGCTGAGATTTGACCACATTCCAGAAGGAATGGCTGTTATCAAGAAATCAATCAATAACCAGTGCTATGATCCCTTCTTCACTGTTGGTAAGGATGTAGACTGATGCAACCATGTGGAGAAATCAGTGTGGATTCCTCAAAAATGAAAGCTAGAGGTTTTAGCTATTCCCCTTCTTGGAATCTTCCTGAAAGAACTCAAAGTATTATAGTACAGTGATACAGGCACACCCATGTTTATAGCAGTTCAGTTTGTAATAGCTAACGCTTGGAAGCAGCCCAAATGCTCACCAGCTGATAAATGGTTTAAGAAGACATGAGTTTTCTTCTTGATACAATGGTATACTACTTAGCCTTCAAGTGGTATAAACCTTAAGATATTTCTAGGTAAATGGATGCACTTTGAGATCATTTTCAAATGAAACAAATCAGGCACATGTGTAACTGTTGCATTCTCTAATGTCAGAAACCAAAAGTATAAATAAGGACCACGATGTATAATAGATATTGTGAAATAGGAAGAAAGTGTTCAAATGGGAAGGGGAACTAGGGAGGAGGGGAGAGGAAAAGGAAGGGACAAGAAAAAAATGAGAAAGGAAAGGAAAATATGTACACTTTAACTTTTGTCTAATAAAAGCCTTGCTGAGCCTCGTACTGATGGTCTTGAAAATTGTATTTCTGCAGAGGGATTCAGCGAGCCTGCAAACCTGCTGCACAGGAAAGGTGAGTTAGCTTCCTCATCTCAGCTTCTGGAAACTCCTATGACCCTACCCAGTGACTGAAGGAGGATATAGAACTGGAAAATAATTTGAGACCTAGAAATTAAACACACCTGAAATTATTTAATGTCTGGCATATATATATATCACATACATATATAAATAAATGCATATATACGTATTTTCTATAGCGTTCACTGTGTTTAAGGAGAGACAAGTGACATGGAAATCGAGTCACTATTCAGTGCCCTCTACTTTAGGCACACAGAGTTCAAAAGAACCTGAGTCATAGATTTAATGCTGTGTTGATGCTTTTGTTGGCAGCCCATGTGCATCTCTTTAAATTAATATTGTAAATTGGATTTTTCACTCTCTGCTCATTTCGCTTGAGTTAATTTCGGTTGTGAAATTATTTGGCTTTATAGCTTCACAAGAGGTAGAATCTTAACATACTTATACTTGGTTTTAGGTTTGCAAGTATTTAAGCTACATATCAGTGGATATAACATTCACACTGTGGGTCCTCGAGGAATATTTTTCTAATACAACAGCTATTCTAATTGTGGCTACTGAAGGTCAGGGTGGAAGAGAAAACATGGAGGGAGGTATTTGGGGACAGCTTCCTGTAAACATGTCACCTGGCTTTACTCAAAAGGTCCTTCAAATAACTGAGATTTGCTTTGAATATTTATTCAGTAAGGAAGATTTTTATTTATTTATTTATTTTTGTCTTTTTGAGACGGGGTCTCACTCTGCAGTTCGGCTGGTCTTGAGCTCACTTTGTAGCTGGTCTTGAACTTGCAATGATCCTCCTGCTTCAGCCTCACGAGTGCTGGGATTACAGGCATGTGCTACCATGCTTGGCAATAGGAAGATTTGTTTTTCAGTGAAGGGCACAGTCAGTGGATTGGGTGTATGTAAGCTGTTACGGTTAGCAAATTTATCTCTACTATGGACTTCACGAGGGCACTACCACCCACCTTCTGTGCTCTTCAGGGTTATTTTTGGGGCCCATCACTTTCTGGAATAGGGAGAAATGACCTGGTGAGGTCAGGCTCCTCTCGATACCCCTCTGAGAGCCGAACATCTGAGGAGCCTCCACAACCTGCCCACAGCTCACTTGTTTTCTCTTATTGATATGCTTTGCTAATTTAAAAGTAAATTCACCTAATACTCCACTTTCCTTCCTTACTCTTGTATTCAGTTGCTTTCTATTTCTCAAGGTAAAAACTTAAGGATGTAATAAAGAAACCCTAATTTAAGATGTAGCTTTAGGGTTTAGTTAGACCTCCATTGTAACATGTGTTTTTATTTTACTTATTTATTTTTTACTTTTGGGGGTGGAGGGTAAATGAGATTTATTAGACAGAACATAAAACTATAAAATAAAATTAATAATTGATTATGAGAATTTACTAAAATGAATGATTTTATTTGAAGAGACAAGGAAATAAATAGGAAAGCCACAAACTAGGAGAAAAATTTGCTCTCTCTCTCTCTCATCTCTATCTCTGTATCTATCTACTTCTGATGAAGATTTTAATCTAGGCCATTTAAAGAATTTGTAAAAGTTAAAAAAAATTAGTTGACAAACAAATAAGAATGGCCAAAGGTGTGGATGTCTTACAATTACTGTGTCTCATGGTAGTCTGGAAACTGTAGTACCAGCTGGGTTTCAGGTACAGCTATAAACAGACTGCAGTGTAGGTTGAAAAGAGAAAGTAGAGTAAATAGTGGAAGGAATGCAGTGATGTTCAACTTTACTTTCAAATTGCTGCCATAAAAGTGGTTGCTAAAGGAAATCTCACATTTTTTCCAGCAAATAAACAGTAACTGAGATATTTTTTCCTGTGGGGTGGGGTGGGGGCAGAATACACGTGTGCAGGTGTGTGACCATCACATTTGGTGAACCGAAGGGAAACAGAAAGCACTTAGGGAGATTGTGTGTACGGGAAACTCTAACGAAGTGCTGCCGAAGCTGGGATCTGGTAGAAGGAACTGGACCATTTTCTGTTTCTATGGTAATGTATGAGAAGAATTGCAGTCTTCTCCATGTTCTTGCAATAATACTGTGTATTACTGCAAACTTTTTAATTAAATTTTAACCACCTCAGCTGGTGGAAATCTCACTGAAGTTTTGTTTGCATTTTCTAATGGTTAATGGTATTGAGAATCTGTTCTTGTGCTTATTAAACCTATATGTTTAAAGTGGTACTGCTAGAGGAAATACTTCAATCCAAAAGACTTATTTCAGCTGTAAAATTATCAGGTTCTATGATTTTCTTATGAGATCATGAAGGCCTTTCAGAGCTCACTAAAGAACACCTTAGAGGCAGTGCCCTGGTTAATAAAATGGGAAAAACATTTCTCTTTATTGTAGTTAGACTGATAAAGCCATGTGTATCCCAGAATAGATGAACTATAACTGTTCATTTCACCTCACTTCAAGATAAAGTCAGATTTTTTTCTATTAAAATATTGTTGGGGCACAATTATAGTGTAAGAACACATTTATAAAACAGCAAACTTACAGTATTTCATGATCAGTTAGAGGTCTCTGACCAAGTTTCTGTTCTTCTGCTTCTGCTGAATTCAGCTGATCTTGAAGGTGTCTACAGCCCATCTGCAGACCTCTGCTGAACACTTGGTCAGGGTAATTGTCTGTTCCTAAAGGCACCCTGGGCTGATTCAAGTATACCTTTAAGGGTGCTCACTCTGTCAGGGCCCCCTCCCCCAAACATTTTTATGTTATGGTAATGTCTTTAACCATGATCACTCTGTAAGGGCCCCCTGCCCTTGTTCCTGCAGTGTTTCTAGGTATGATAAACTATTTCTTTGTTTCAACAAATCTGTTCAACACTAGTCTGCTTGTCAATATATGACTCAATGCATTTAACCAATTATGTAATGTTTTTTCACTTGTTTAGTATCTCCCACTTCTAAATTCTATATAAACTAAGCTCTCTGTAAACTCAGGACTGTTGCCTTTGAGGACTATCCTGCAACAGTCTGCTGGCATGAAGATTCCACAGTCAGCCAGCCTAAGAATTGAATGCTGCCTTCTTAGCTCCTATGTGCAGAGTCTACCTTTTGGTTTGGCTTGACTTGGGAATTTTCCTGTAACAATATGAGAAACATTGCTTTAGGATCTATAAGTAAAATTAAAAAACAATCAAACAGTTTAACGGATTCCTAGAAATGAAGAATAAGAAGTTAAAAAGCTACACCAGATAATGGCTTTGAAGAAAAAGCAATGTAATACTTTTGCGATATCTTTCCAGTGACTACAAAATGTACACTTCATTATGACAAATTACAACTAACTATCAGCTAGGAAAATATTTTAATTATATTGACTTAGAAATCTCAAGGGGCTAGGGATTTAGCTCAGTGGCATAAGTGTCTGCCTGGCAAGTGCAAGGTCATGAGTTTGATCCCTGGGAAAAAAAAGTTAAAAAAAAAAAGAAATCTCAAGTTGATCACAATATTATCTTTTTTACTATATAGGAATCTTTCATATATGAAGTAGGGAGTTTTTCTAATATTCTCCATAGATATTCGCAATATTTAGTCATTTTTTCCTTGATGTTTTATTTGCCGACAAGCTTAAAATTCTGCATTTGGATATTTGAATATACGCCTCATGAATTTTAGTTTTCTGATTATAAGAACTGATAAAGTGCTAAGTTAAAATTTAAAAAAATGATGTGGAAATTTGAGTCTCAAAACTAAAACTAAAAATAAATATATTTAGTATAAAAATCAATTACCTATTTATAAAAAAGTATTTACAAACTAGAATTATAATAGAACTTTCTGATCCTGACAAAGGCATCTATAAAGAGCCTACAGTTAATATTTTACTTCATTGTTAATTGTGGTGGACACTGGGATGATGCTCCTTGAAAGAAGAGCAGTTGTGTCTCTTTTGGCTAAACCTGGCCCTATTTCCATGTATTGACAGGTGCAGAGCTGGCTAAGCTTTGTCTTTACCCCTCCACTGGCTTTAAGCAATGCAAATGGGTCTAGCTGAGGTGCTGATGTATAGTCATTAAAGCAATGAGACAGGTCAATGAAGCCCAGAGCTCCCAAGTGATATGGGTGAGCTAGGTCTAGAGACACTGTACTGTCAACTGAGAATGAGCCTCTGAGAAAAGAGGCTATGACTTCTCAGGGTTTGAAAATTACACATCAGTGCTGAAGCACTGACCCCCAATCACTAGATACTGGCCCAATCTGGGAGACACAGATTACTCTTTCTGCATATCTTCTCTCTGTGTACTGAAGAGGCGATCTCAGGCCTCCTTCCTTGCCCAGCTCTCACCATTCGTATAGTTCCTGCTATTCTCACAGTCAATCATCCCCGAGCCACTCCCCTCTTCACGCATTAATAAAACCTGGTTCAATTCAAGGTCCAGGCCTTTTGTTCAAGTTAACCATTATTTTGGCCAGACTTAGGACCTCCTGGGCTCCCTACCATCTTAGATATATATTTGTGTCTTTATTTGTGTCATGGGTTGCACTGGAGTTGTTAGATAGGAATTAATTTGCTAGAATTCTAGTAACTTTCTCTCAGAATTACAAATATAAACTTCAAACCATAGTGAGGTCCTGGAAGGGCTTCTATAGTTAATATTAAATACTTTGGCCTAATATCAAAAAATATGCAAAGATGCGCATCCTAACCATGTCTATTGAATAATGCCCTGATGCCCTAACTAGTGCAGGAAAGAAAGGCAAGGAAATACTCTTCTACCAACCTGAAAGAAAAAAGTAAAGTCATGTTTTATTAGCAGATTATATGTTCACATCTTAAGATAACCTCTTGGAATTGAATCTATAAAAGGACTATCACAACTGATCAGTAAATTTAGACAAAGCACATATTAATAACTGTCAAGCTCATTCTATTAAGAATCTCTTTACTGGATGACTGGATCATACTGTTCCTCTTTGTGCCAGTGGATAAACACACGAGTGTTCATGGTGAGTGTGTTACTAGGGCATGGTCCTGTTGGAGGTGGGTCAGTGGGGTGGGCTTTGGAGAGTAGCTCTCTGTTGCTGTCCCACTGTGCTCTGCCTCCCAAGTGACAGAAACTGAAGAGCTTTTCTTTGCCATGCTCTTCTGCCTTTATGTTTCTGCTCAGACCCAAGCTGGCCATGGACTGAACACTCTTATATCATTAGCCAAGATAGACCTGTCCACATATAAGATGCAGGCATTGGGTGTTTTGGCAGTGCAGGATGTAAGAATGATATAAAATAACTGAGTTGATATTACTGGCAGTTATCATTTCAAAAAGAAGTTTGAAAAAAATACTATTTTGGTGCAACACTAAAAAATTCAAAACCTAAGAATGAGGCTAATAAAAAATATGCAAGATGCTACATGGAAAATTATAAGGCATTACTAAAAAAATTAAAGAAGACCTAAAATAATAGGTATGTGCCATGTTTGCAGATTGTAAAACTCGTAGTGAAGATGCTCATTTTCTCCAAAATGATCCATAGATTTAACACACTTTTAAAAGAAACGATAAATTATAAAACCTTTGACTAAACTGACAAATTCTAAAACTGAAATTCAAAGAATCTAACATAGCCAAAACAATCTTGAAAGACAATTTTGTGACTTCAGGGTTCTATGTGAGCCTACAATAATCAAGTCACTGAGGCATTTATATAATAGTAGATAAAATAAATCAATAAAGCAGAATAGAACTCAAAAATAGAACCATGCAGATGAATTCAGTTGACTTTTCTAGCACACAGCCAGGAAAAATTCACTGGGAAAAGAAAAACCTTTTCGCAGTGGCTCAAATAGTAGTGGAACAACCACATATCAATTTAAAAAATGTGATTCTCCACTCCCTACCTCACACCATAAATACAAACTAATTTGGGACAAGTTATAGATGTATCTGTGAAAGTTATGACAATAAAATGCCTAGAAGAAAACATGAATAATTTTTCTTTGTGAACTTGAGGTAGGCAAAGATTCTTAGGACAAAAAAGCACGAATTATGAAAGGAAAACTCATAAAATAAGTTTTGTTAAAATTAAGAAAATGTTTACCAAAACAACCCAAATTAGAAATGATAGATGAACTGGGACCTGGGAGAAAATAGTTGCAATAACACATCTGACAAAGGACTCAGTCCAGACTGTATTAAGGTTTCCTACAAAGGTGAAGGGAAAAAAGAAAAATCAAAAAACAGGCAAAAGACTTGGACAAATACTCCATGAAAGATACCAGAATGACCTGTAACACAGGTTCAATATCATTAGTAATTCAAAACTATAATGAGAATCCATTTCATCAGCATAAAAATGGCTAAATTCAGACAATTTCCAAAGTTAGTCAGGATGTGGAACTAGTGGAAACAGCTCAGTACTATTGTGAAATTAGAGTCAATTTATGTTCATGTTAAATTCTGCTCAAAATAATTGGATTTAAGCGATAAAATTGTTTCTGGAAAATGTTAGCTCACTCATGAATTTATCCAGCAATTATGTATTTAGAGTTCATGACGGGTGAAATGAAGTTCAAGCCTCAAAGAAGCATGTAGATGACTTCGCAAGCTGAGGATTTGGTGAGGCCACCGCCCTGTAGCTAGAGGAAATCACCACCTTTTCTTGAATGAACTCAGAACCAATTTCAAAATAAACCTGACAGCTGACTGATTTTCTAAGTTTTTACTAAATTAATGGTACATTTTACAGTTGAAGAAATGCACTAAATTAATCTACTATTATGTTCAACTTGGCCCCCTCTTCTGTCTGGAGGGAGTTGATTTGAATTGTGGCAAAAGAAAAAAGGAAAGAGGGAAGACAGCAACTATCTCTTTTTGATTAAAGAAAAAAAGTCATAAATTTTATACTTTTAAATTATACCTATGTATTTTTTTGAGAGGGAGGAAGCTAATTTTTTCTGGCTACCCAGAGATTGAAAGCCAACCCCACTAGTGCCCAAGGGTGGAAAAGGCTTAGGTGGGCTCTGGGGTCAGAGAAGCTTCAGTACAGATCCTCTACTTACCAGCTGGTTAAACATGGGCTAATTGCTTCTGTTCTGTGGGCCTCAGTTTCCTGTAAGAGTGGCATTACTTAGCGGTGAAGTTTACTGAGGTTGCATCTAGAAAGCCTGTGGAGGATCTTCACGCAGCGCAGGTGTTCACACAATTGCAGGTCTTATTATTCACTGCAAGTTTCCTTCTGGTTATCTTCAGGGTCTTAGCCAGCCCGGAAAGACCACAGAACACTCAGGTCTGAGGCAATCTGGTGACCACTTAGGGGGAAGCAGCTTGGCAGAGTCTCCCCAGCTTGAAACGGGGGTAAGTTCCAAGGAAAAGTTTCACCATCTGATTAAGATTCAAGGCTGATTGGTTAACAACTAAGCAGAAAATTTGCAAATTGGGCGCTGGGCCGGTCCCTGCCTATGAGTCAGCAGAGACCATACATCCCAGGAAGAGAACCAAGAAGAAGCCAACCCTTGTCTGTGAGCCAGGGGCAGTCGTGGGCTGGGCCAACCCCTGCCTGGGAGCCAGCCAGCGTGAGGGCTGGGAGACACCAGCCTCGCTCCCCGCCGAGACAGCCTACTGATTCCGAGGAACACAAGCCGAGATAGGCACTGAGGTACAAAAACTTAATGCCGTATTGTTTGATTGACTTGGTGAGCCTAAGACCAGTGGTCTGGACATCAATTTAGAGGGTAACAATAAGCAGTGTAGCAACTGTGGGGGATCTTCTTCTGAAGGTGGTGGCCAGTGTTAATTCTCTGTTATCTTCTTTTAAAGTCCTGTATCATTTTCATTGTTTTGGTTTGTTTTTATTCTGTTTGGTTTCATTTGATTTTATTATATCTGATGGTATGGGCAGCTATTTTGAAGATAACAAGATATATTATGGTAGCCATTGTTGATTTCCTATTCTCTTGTTTTGAAGCCCTCTCTCACTTTCATTATTTTGTTTTGATTGGTTATAACCTGTTCTGTTTTGTTTGATTTTATTATGTCTGATGGCGCGGGCAGCTATTTTGAAGATAGCAAGAGGTGTTATGGTAGCCATTGTCAATTTCCTAGAATCTTGTTTTGAAATCCTGTATCATTTTCATTGTTTTGTTTTGATTGGCTTTCGTCTGTTTTATTTTGTTTATTTTGTTCTCTTTAAAGTGAAAAAAGAGAAGAATCTTCAAATTGTACCAGAATGTCAAACTTGTTTTACTAATGTCTGCAAAAAAATCATATTTAATGGTTTAAACCAGGTTAGCAACTTTCAAAAGTGATTAAAAAATAATAACAGAGCACAGAAAAATTTGCAAGTCTCTTAAGCTAGTGCAACCAGCTATGGCCTCTAAAGATTTCTCTTTAGAAAACAAAACAAAACAAAACAAAACGCAGTTCCCTGCCAGATTTTATTTGATTTTAAGTCACTAAGAATTACTATGTTTTGTAAATGGAAATGCTAGTACTAAAGACAGAACGCTATAAATAGAATGATGTCTTTTGATTGCAAAGACTTTGATGTACTAGAATGCTGGGAAAATAATAACAAAAGTGAGTTATTTCATGGTGAACATTGCGGGTAAGGTGTTAAGACTGCAATCAGAAAGGGAAATGGAAAAACCTCATGTCCATTTATAGAGATAATTTAAAGTTTAGGATGAATAAAGCCCCTGGGAATATTGAGCTTCATGTAGGAACACACATAGTTAAAAAAACAGATGATTTTTAAAGGCTATATTAATTTTGGTTGATTGATTTCAGTATTGAGAATTGACGATTCATTTGCTTGCTTGATTGATGGCAGTATTGGGGATTGAACTCTGGGCTTTATACTAAGCAAGTGCTCTACCAATGAACTATATTCCCAGCCCTTTTCTATTTTTGTTTTGAGACAGGCTCTATCTAAATTGTCTATGCTGTGCTCAAACTTGCGATCGTCCTGCTTCAGCCTCCCCAGTAGCTGGAATTATAGGAGTGGACCTCTACACCTGGCTAATTTTGTTTTTCTTGATTGTAACATAGGACTTATGACACATTGTACTGTCTTGGCATTATCTGGACAGCAGAGAGAAACTCAGACATTTGACCGATTCAATCTGCTTTACCCAGGGGTTATTTACTCTACTTGTACAGAAGCACATGTTCAGCTTTACTGAACAATGCCCAGAATATTCACCTGGAATCCGGCTGCTCAGCTTGTAGCATGAGTGACTTTGGATGTGCGCATGCAGGAGTTCTGGCTCCGCCCACTCTCTGTTCTGGCTTCTAAGTGTCACTTCCATCACATGAACAGGTGACTTTCTTTTTTTGTTTTTCTGAGCTCATTCATCTTTCTGTGATGTCGAATCAGGCATCACTGAGTGACACAGATGTGTCCTGAGAAGGGCATCAGGTGCAGTGTCCTTATGCAAGTTAAGATGGCTGCGTTGTCACCAGGCTGTGCAGTCTCATGACCTCCTTGTCCCATGTGTAGCCCGTCATTGACCTAAATGCCACAGAGTCCATGAGCCCCGATTCCAGTGCACAGGGCTGTGGCGGCAACCACAGAGGTAGGAGCCTCCAGAAATGTAAATGACCTTTCGGATGGGACAGAGATCTGAGAAGTGAGATGTCCTGGTGAAGTCTGCAGGCTTTCTAGGTCTTCATCCTTCAGCCTTTCATGCTGAAGGAGACTCCAGGATGTAAACAGGGCAGAGCAAAGAGCAAAGCTGTGTGGCCTTTGGAAAATGATGCTGAAAACCAGGAGCAGGGCCCAGGGAACTTCAGGTATGTCACCGATTCAACAGCCAATGCACGGGGCTCTGTCATAGGTGAGATGTGTCACCTGATACTGAGCCAAGAAGATGAATAAGCCTCTGTGCTCTGAACGAGCTTGTGACGTACTGGGGAGGCTGCCCAGGGCTGCTGCAACACGTGACAGGTGCCACGGAACGTATCAGGGCAGGGCACATTCATAAGGTTAAGTGGCAAGGATGGGGTCATGAATCCTCAGCAGGAAGCAGGGTGGAGGAAATAGGGTGGGGTGGGGTGGGGGAGAGTCACGTCAGGGAGCGGGAGGAGCATGTCAAAGGACTTAATGTTTAAATCCACGTGCTCAGAGAGTGGCAAAGAAGGTCACCTGCTGACAGTCTAGTGGAGTGACTGGTGGGTGTAAGAGGGACAAGCAGGCCAAGCCTGTGGTCACACAGCTAGCTCAGTCTGCAGCTGGACTGAGAGTCAGTGACTGTGTGTGTGTGTGTGTGTGCGCACGCGCGTGTGTGTTATTTTATAACAAGAGAAAATTGAAGAAATAACCATGGAAAATGTCCCTCTGCCAACATTTCTCATTCAAATGGCTTGGGAATCACATCAAATAGGCAATGAAAAAAAAAACATTTTTCAGAAAAATGCCCTTAATTTTGAATGTAATTTGAAAGTCATTTGAACAGTAAAGAATGTCAATGCTTGCTACTGTGAGATTTGCCAGGCAAAGACAGGATCAGAAATCGTTGCTTCTGACTTTTAAGAAGCTTGAATGAAACTGAAGTAGAAATTTGATACACTAAAAATTTGTTCTATGGCTTTTCAGTGTATTTGAGTTCATGTCTACACATGCTTGTGAAGACGTATTTGCGTTTTCTTTAATTTCTTCTGATGTGCATGATAGGCTGCCTTAAATCCCAAAGACTGGGACTGTGACCCTTTAGAATCTTTGCCTGCTGATAAGCAACCCATTTCCCAGTTTTGAAAAAGTAAATCTGAAAGCATTCTGTGGCTTTAGTTATTCAAATTTTCTTTTATGTTTCCAAGTAAAGTTTTATAGAAAATGGAGAAGCTGTTATTTAATTATTTCCCTGAGGGTTGGAGACAATGAGGCCCATGAAGCTGTATCAGGTTCAGAGTTTCTCTTCCTTCTACTGCCAGTAAATATAAAAGCCAGTTTTGCTTTGCCTGTAGTACTTGTAATCTATTGAGCTCTATTTTGTTGAAGTGTAGGGTTCTAGTCCTTCTGAGCTAGTGAAAACTTGGCACAGTGGACAGATTTGCAAGATAACTGCAAACAGAGTTCTACAGATAATAATCCCACATTTCCAATTGCCTCTCAAAGAATTTATTATTTATCTGTTTTAAATCTCCTGTGTTCATTTATATCTTTTGTTATGGTCATTGATGAGATATTAACAATTGTATTTTTTTAAAAATTTTAAACAAAAAAGTAAAAACAATAATAAAGAATTTCAAAACAAAATAATAGGAGATTAACAATGGTTAATATACTGCATATTGTTAATCTGCATATCTTCAAAGTAGTTTATTTTTAAAGATTGCACAGAGGTTTATTCTATGAATCACTTTTTGTAGGGGACTTGAGTAAATAGAAGAGCTTATGTGATAGCTTGCACCCTATTCAGTCCTGTTTCATGTTTCTGCAGTTTTCATTAACTCAAAACTATGTTGTTTCAAGTCGTGGGCGTGGTGGCTCATGCCTGTAATCCCAGCACTTGGGAGGCTGAGACAGGAGGATCCTTGTGAGTTCGAGACCAGCCTGGGCTACAAAATGAGCTCAAGGCCAGCCCGAACTGCGTAGTGAGACCCTGTCTCAAAAAGACAAAACAAAAAACAAATCAACAAAAAAAACCCCTATGTTGTTCCAAGTGCTTCATTTCTTTCACGAAGTCTTGAACAATGGAGGAACAAAGTCATATATTTTGTTAAACCAAGCATTTCAATTTTAAGGCACACCATTATTTTATGTACATGAAGAAAGAAAGAAAAACCCCCTACCAATTAAATTGGCAAAACCGTGCTCTTAGCCCTTTGATTTTTCTTATATTTTTCATGTGCTCTTAGTGAAAGGTCTCTTCTATATTTACTTAGGCATAAATTTCAGCCATTCTGTCATTCCTAGGCACACACACCAAAAGGAGACAATGCACAATTAATTATTTGCTTTGCCTTTGGAAAGGCTGAACTGTACACTACTGTAAACCAGATTGCCAAAACTCTTGTTTGAAGTACTGCTGTACTGCTGCGATGTCTTCAGATCCGAAATTCAGCTCCTACAGACTAAGCCTCCATTGCATTTTCTAGGCTGGGCTCTTGACAGACACTGGCTCTAGACTGACAAATTCTTTCTGCCTTCAGGCTTTATTATCCCATCTTATGGAAGGGGAAAGATAAGTCCTTGAAGAGATCAACAGAACAGCCCAAGATCATAAATGCCACACCCATTAGACCTTGGTCTATGCTGTTATTAAATCATTTTTCTTCAAAGAACCACACTGACTCCATATTTCTATACTCTACATAGTTGAGGTAGCACATTACAGCATTTAGAAGATTTGAACTCTAATTTGGTTCATTCGTTCTGATGAACATCTGCTGTGTGACCTTGGGTGAGTATCTTAGTCACTTCCCTGTCTCCGAGACAATATCCAACACCCACAATTTAAAGGAGGAGAAGTTTGTTTCAGTTCAGGGTTGCCATCTGTGGTTAGCCAGCTCCAAGGCAGGGAATAGTGCTGCAGAGGGGTGTGGTGAAGGAAAACCTGCTTACCTCTTGGTGGCCAGGAAGCAGAGAGAGAGGGGCAGGGCCAGGCAGGGACATGTACCCATCGGGATCACACCCTGGTGACCTGCTTCTTCTGACCTGCTAACTGCGAGCACTCCCATGATATAATCACCTTCTAAAAGCTTTGCCTGTGAGCACACGAGGCCTCTGGGAGACATTCTCAATCTAAAGCGTAACACGGAGTCACTTAACCTTTTTATGCTTCAGGGTCGAGAATCAAATGAGTTGATGTACATAAAGCACAGTGCTTGGCAGAGAGTATGAACTTGGGAAAGGACCGCCGATTCTGTTGTTTGTTTCAGTGTCTGAAGTTAGGTGCTGTCTTTCCCGGCAGTGGAAGTGTTAGGCTCCAAACCTTCCCTGTCGCTTTACCTTGAGTGGTCACTCTCTGTTTTGAGTGCCTTTCTATCTTACTGACAGTACAGGTTACTGATCGTCTGTGTGACAATTATTTACCTATAAAATCATCTCTTCTTGTGAACTCGGTGAGGCTTCATGTTATTCATTTCATGATCCAAAGCTCACTGAGTCACAGATTTATTAATCAAATCTTATTGTAATAGAGTTACAGTCGAGAGTGGACTACAGACTTTGGAATCTCCTGGGGAGAATTTAAAATCTGGTATCATACTTAGCTCTCTAGACTTTTTTAGTTTCAAGTATTAATAGAAGAATGGATCAGGCGGCTGTTCCCTATCTCAACTGTGCAAATCAATACAATTATTTGCTTTGCTTTTGGAAAGGTTGAGCTGAACAGTACTGTAAACCAGATTGCCAAAACTCTAGTTATTGGAAGTTAAGTACAGGCACAGAGCAATGCCAACTTATTAGCTAGTAAAAGCTAATTAGCTAGCAATTCAGGTAACTAAAATTACACATTAATTCACTGGAGACTTTGGAAAAATTTCTTTCCCTTCTTAACAATGCATGGTTTATTTTTTATTTATTTTTGAAACCTGGAATCAAATTCAGGACCTTGCACTTGCCAGGTAGGTGCTGTGTTGCTGAGCTATATCCCCAGCCCCATGTTTTATTTTGGATGGAAGCAAAATTTCTTGGTTGAATATGTAGTAAAATGCATTTAAGTCATAAATAAATGAAAATAAATGAGCCTTCAACAATACAAATATCATCTTTGCTGGTTTTATAGTCAAACACAGTTCATTCCAATATTCTCAGTGATAGTCTCATATGTTAAATATTTCGGTGAATTTTTATCATCTTGTGTTTCCTATTAAGAAGAAATCTAAATAAAACTAAGATGAGGAAAAATGTAAAAATCGCCCTCAGAAGCAAAATTTCCAACGTTTTTTATTTTAGGTTATAGAAGCATCTATTTTAGGAGACACTGTTGTGTCTCCTAAAATACACACCCTATTCCTTCTGACACTTGTCAGAGTCTTATGTGTGTTCAGGAATGCTGAGAGTTATCCATGGCCTTGTGCTGGGGAGAAACAGGCTGATCCCACATCAGCCCTAGGGACAGGTTGCGACTGCTTGAAGACAATCACAGTCATTTGCTAGCAACTGGTTTGGACTGTGACATAAACTGTTTCAAAGACCAATGAGCCACGCAGAAGTCAGCATGGCGGTTTAGATAAAGAGTTCTTTTTCCTATGGTACAGGGGAAGAGAAAGTTGCTTTTTTTCTTTGAACACTTCTATGCTCATGTGACCTGCATATATAGCTCGGGTGTTGTGTCCATGCTAGAGGGATGGTAGTTTAACTTAAGAAGACAGTATTTACCCTAAGGATGGTGAGGCAGAAAGCTAGAGGTAACTTGATTGTTGATGGTATTATTGAGCTGCTGAACTAACCAAACTAACTAATTGGAAGAAATCGGTTTCCTGATCCTCAACTTCCCTAAATACTCTTTCTTAAAATTGGATTATCTTTGGGTCACACATGACATGGAGATGGTGTGTTGGTTCTCTTTTCCTAGATCTTTCATTATCACCCCTTTTTCATCTTACAAAGAAAAGATCTACCACTCATCCATTCCAAATCTTAGGAAGGTTTGTTGCTTAGCAAGGTATAGAACAACTTGAAGAAGTGCTCTTTAGCTGGGCATTGAAACCAGTGTCCTGCTTATGTAATTCACAACAGTATTTCCAATATAATTTTGCTTTCTTTTGTTGTAGTACTGGCCTCCAATCCAGGGGCATGCTACACTTGAGCTACATTTCTGCCCCCTTCCCTTATTTTATTTTAGGATGGGGTCTTGCTAATTTGTCAGGTAGGACTTGACCTTACTGTCCTTCTACCTCAGCCTTCTCAGTTCTAGGATTATGGGCATGTGCCACCATACCTAGATGAATTTTGCATTTTATACATAAAAGCTAATTATGTTTTGTCTAAAAACTTCATTAAAATAGCTATAAAAGAGGTAGTTCAAGGAAGAAAAAATATGGAAGACTATTTTTGTTGTCTTTGAAATAAGACAAAAGGCATAAAATTGTAGTAATCTTGAATTGCTAATATTTCATGCAAAATATAATTTAAAAATTAAAAAATAAATATAATTTTCCAGGCATTATTGTGATGAAGATTTTAGATATCAGCTTAAGTGAAAAGATACATAGTTTTCCAAATTATTTTATGGAATATACTGGCCAAAAATGTTTGAAACTCACTGCATAAATTAGCTTGAATTTTTGTGATGCCCAAAGCATAAATCTATTCATTCTTCCATCTCTCCATCAGTCTATCTATCCATCTGTCTGTTTGTCCATCCATCCCTCTCACATGTATGTAGTCTGATATACCTTAAAGTTGAATGACCCTGGCCACTCCCTCTCGTATACTTAAATTTCCATCTGTACTAGCTGGCCAGATAATGTATCTTTGTTTGCAATTTGCCATCTTCTAATGTTATTGTCTTTAGTTGACTGTGATTTCCTTTCTCTTCATCTTTTTAGATGCATCTATTAGAAAATAAACTTAACGTAATATAAATGAGATGTTAAGTTCGAGCAAAGATAAATGAATTGTTAGTGTACCATATTTAATCCAGAGGCTGACAGTCTCTTTTCTAATTTATGTTTTTAACTTAATCATCTAATGGGTAATGGGAACAGTTTTCTACTTTGCTAAATATGCTTGATCGTTACACGTCGTGAAGGCTGCATAACCTTTTACTTTACGGGAAGTTATTAGTGTAATTTCTGACAGCCAGTATAATTCAGGAGGATTTTTATGTGTTTGTTCTTCAGATTTGTTTATCTTTTATTTTCACTACATTAAACAAAGGAGACCTGTTCCTTTTGCTTTCTCTCTTCATAAATCAGCTGTGTTATATCATTGGCAAGATCATTTTCAAGCTATGGAAGGAATGAAGACAGAAATATGTAAGTTTTCCTGTTTCAGCTTCTTTTGAGTGTCACCTTCTACCATTTCGGCCCAGAGGTATTGCAATCCTGTTCCCTGGCTGGCCTCACTCTCCCAAGGTGATATCTGGTAAAACCCAGGAGGCAATGAACAACCAAAGGAAAATATAAGTACAAAGGACGTATGCCACCTAACAAAAGAGCCTCTCCTAACAAGCAGACACTTCCTTATCCAGGTGAGAAGAAATAATAAAAGCCCATTATCAGTCAATTTGATCTGGAGTGGAGAAGAATGAATGCAGTTTTTCAAACAGCTTAGTAGGGCAGAGCAGATTTGGTGGGAGCATTTTAGGCATAGCTTACATTCTCCTCTTGAACTTTCACAACGAAGTTGCTGCCCTTCTGTCAATTACAGCCTTCTCTTCATTGACAAGCCTGATGTGTTGTAAGTACAAGAATCTTCCAGATGCGTGGCAGAGAAAAAAGTAGACCTCTAACACAGGCGTGGAGTTGCTGGTGGCAGGAAGTTAGGGTCAGAAAGGGAAGAAACCATTGTCAGGAAACAACAAGGCTGCTTTCTATCAAACAAAGCTGTCAGTATGCTTGGTCTTGTAAGGAACATACTTAAGTATGTTTCTCTTTCTTTTTTGAGATAAATTTTAAAGTGGTCTTCGTGAAACCTAAGAATTTGGTACTTTTCTACCTTTCTCCATGTCTGTATCTTGTTTTTAGCTAAATCTTCTCATTGATTCCCACCTGAACCTGATCCTAATTCCAGAAACACAAAGCCTGGATTCTTTGAGTTCATTACATTTATTCTGTCTTTCCATGAGCTAAGGCTGTAAATCCCACAGTGAAACATGCATAAACACAAACTAGACGGGATTAGACCACACTATTTAGTTAATCTCAGTTTATAATACCCCTTCTCTCTTTGTCTGAAAGGCTGCCACAGAAATTCAGCAAATGTAATTTGCAAACCAAACGTGAGAAATTTCTGCACCATGGGTAGAGAGAGGGGGAAAAATAGCTGCTTGCTTTGACAGGGTCTCTCTATTTGAGTAACTCTGGGGATGTTTTCCAGGGAAAGGATCTCTGGTTAGTGCTTCAAGTTATCATCATGAAGGAGAAGAGCACAACAGTTTCTCCTTCCAAAATTTTAGCAGCAGGAGCACTACGAATTGACAAGCAGAGTTAAAAATATCCAGGATAGAATCTGTCTTTCTCTGGCTTCCAGGCCAACTCCCTTTTGTGCCTCCATGCCTAGAAACTTTTGGGATAGAAAAGCAACAAGTACTGTAGGACTGTTAGCAGAGTACATGGAATTCTGGGAAGAGGAACAAAGTACAGTTTTCTGTGATGCATTGACATAACTAGATATCCACTAGGCAATTGGTGTGTAGATGGGAATAAAATAGCCAAGTGGAGAAAAGTTCCCATAACCACCTTGGGCACACAGCCCACAACAGCTGAGGGCTGAGCTCTTGTCCCATGAGAGCACCTGCTTCACAGGGAAGCCACTGTGCCAGGAGCATCCTGTACACATGAGGGACGACAAACATCCCCTTCGGTTCCGAATGTAGATAGAAGGTACTCTAGAGACCTCCCCCCCCCGATGTCACTCAGGTCTAAGCTCTCTTAACTACTCTTTAAATATCCCCAAAGATCCTATTTGTTCTGGACAGAGGTGGACACTATTCCCGCGGGCCCATGCTCTGTGCTGTCAACTTGGGATAACTTGATGCTTTCACAGTCTAAATACGTTACACTCATTCAGGGCTCTAGAAGTTACTTTCAAAGTGCTAATGTTGTAAATTTATTTATGCAATACTTGTGATCAAACTGACAATCTTGTGCTTGCCAGGGAGGGACTTACACCGCATGGGCCAAATCAAATTCAGTTGGTTACAGAACAAAACTTCTTTTTAGTGAAAACAAGAGCTATCAAGGATATGTACAAACCACACTGCTGTAAACCAAAGAGAAACTGAAATTCCCAAGGGCAAGGTTGCTGGCAGTGGAGGAGGAGGGGCTGGCTTAGGTAGACAAGATGACCATGTAGGGCGCTGGTCTTTAATTTCTATAACATGCTCTGCCCTTATTGCTTAGCTACTTCTCATCCAGGAAACAGTAGGTTGGTTTTATTTTTTTTTAATTTTAAAAGGCGGCAGGGGAGGAACACAGACAAGAAAAACAAAAAGCAAAAGAGACAGACAACAACAAAAACCCAAGACAATTACAATATAGACTTTCAAAACAAGATGGTAGGAATTTAACAATGATTGTTATATCGTATATTGTTATCTTCAAAAGATTTCCTTATATTACCAGATATAGACATGCAAAATTGATCTAATGAGTATTAACTGTTCTTTTCCAAGAACTAATAGAATTAGTAGTATAGTCATCTTAGCTATCTTATGTAAATATACCCAAATTTATATCTTTTTTCTTTTCCCTTCCTTTTTGTCTTCTTTTCCCTGTTTTTTAAAATCAAATCTCAGAAGTTAAAAAAACTACCATATTTTATAATCTCTAGAGTTTATTATCTGTTAAAAATCCACTAATGAACAATGTGTAGTGATGAAACATCACCCTTCAGTGTTTAAATCTTCATCTTAATTTAATATAGATTTATAAAGGTAAACTCATCATTAGCCTGTCCTGGTTTTTGTTTTTTTTGTTTTTTTTGGACAAGAGGTTTTCTCTGCCAAGACAGTGATTTTTAGATAATGGTATGAGCATGTTTTCTTAAAGCACTTAGAGCAGGAGTGTTTAGAGATGGTGGAGATCTGTCTGGTAACATGATTTCAAATGCAAACTGAAGTAATAATCCAAGATGGACTGCCTGCTAATATCATGTTCCATAAGGAATCTTGGCATCTTTCACAAATAATATGTTTATTGATTTCATCTCCTTGGTAACCACTTAGTCCATGGACTCATGCTTCTCAATCACTGGGGAAGCTAGGACAGTACACAGCATAAGAATTTTGAATATCGGCCATTGATTTTAAGTAATGAAGGTTATATTTGAAGGTTGCTTCTACTAAGAAAAATCATTCTAACAAGGAAAAGTTTGACACAGATTTCATTCTAAATACACTCTGGACAAATTGCTTTCCTTAGATAAAACAAAGGTGTGAAAGTTGGCGGTTAGAAGGCGGTAATCTTTCACTGGTGTGTTCTGAATTGTGCCTGTTCTTTCCTCTGTCCCTCAGGAGGGACATTGCCTTCCAAGAACTGGACTGTGTTTCTGCATATGTCCTTCCCTGTGGATTGGTCCTGATCCTCTAAATTATGCAACAGACCAGGGAAATTATAGGCCAAGCCCACTGTCTTGTTTTTGTGTAAATGATATTTCACAGAGCTATCTACCTTTCTCTGTTTCTCTCTTCAGGGATTTGGCCTTAATAACTGCTTTGGTTCCTTACCATGGTTTATAGTTGGTCCTTCTCTTTTCATTCCTATTCATCTTCTTTGCCCTTCTTTTATAATTTTCCCTATATTCTGCCTTTATTTTTATTTGTCTCTTTAAATTATTTGTCTGTACCTTCATTCTCATCGTCTCTTACGTTTTCTGCTGTCTGTTGCTTCTTTTCTGACTTTGATAGCTGAAGTTCAATGCAAAGCATGTTCCCGTTCTGAAGTAAGTTATATGTATCGGGCTCATAGAAACTTCCAGCCTGTGCAACAGGTCTTGGTCCTGCTGCAGTAGGTTACCACGTGCCCTGACAGCTCTCTGGCACCTCCACCATTCCATTTTATACCACACAGGAACAGTTTTACTTGTCTGTCTTTGTCTTTGTGTTCTCTAGAGTGAAATGCGGAGAAGCTGCCCTGTAGATTTTCACTGAATGCTGGGTAAATTAATATTGTTCAAGAATTTTGCCAAAGAAGCGAGTTAACCCAATCCACTTGGTAACCCTGGTCTCTAATACAGCATGTAGGATAAAGTAAGTGCTTGATAAAAGTTTGCTTAATACTAACAGAGGTCTGATTAATAAACTAGCAAAAGACCAATGTCACACCAAAACCAAGCTTTAATGTATTTCCACCAAGATGAGAATATTTTCTGTCTGTCTTAGGTGAAGATTCATATTTTAGAGTAAACTGGTTTTCTCGCAGAGTCAGGGCTCAAGGGCCAGTCAGACTTTCACTTGGTTTCTAATGTTTGCCTGTGCTCTGCCCATAGTTTAAATCAACATTTCTTCTGACTACCTATCTACGTTCATTTCTACTTTTTCCCTATGGCCGAGACCACAAAAAGCTTTGGCTTGTAGCAAGTATACATTTCCATGGAAACCAATCCAAAAGCAGTAGAAAAGTAGGTACTGAATGTAGAATGTCTCCCAGCTTCCAAATTTCAGCACACTGTCAGATTCCTGTAGTTCTGTATTGATTTCTTTAACTCCTTGTCAGTACCTGGACCATAGCTTTTTAGATTATAAAAATCTTAAAAACTAAAGTAGCCCATGTTTGTGGGTTTAAAACTCATGCTTACAAACATACACAAACCTGTGGGGCTAGGAACATAGTATTAGTATTTGAAGTTTGCGTTGCATTGCGATTTTTAATGGCAGTTTTGTTACTAGGTTGAGAAAGCTGTAAATGTGAACTGTTCGCTAACAGATGAAGATGTTATTTCTTTATACAGTTAGGGTGACTGTTCCCTTTTATGAAGTTTACAGTGGGGTGTGATCAGTGGGAAGTGACACCTGGTTACACTGGCACCTGTGTTAAAGGGTGCCGCCCTGTCTTGGGCAAACATATGCATCTTTAGGAAATAAAATGGTAGGGCTGACAACTGCAGTGTACAACCAGGTAATGGTGCTGGATGGGTGACATGTTGAGTGCAGAGACCTGAATAGCTGCCTGGTCCCTGGCCTCAGGAGAGCCCTAGGCTTGGATTCATGCACTGTGGTTGCTGTCCTGATATCTTTGATAATTTCAAGTGAGGCTTTCCACATTTTCGCTCTGTAGGAAGCCTTGCAAATTACCTACCTGTGCGGCATGAGAATTCTCATTCATACCATCTTCGGAGTTGGGAGAGACTGCTTGAACTTTCCCTCATCACTTTAAGAATGTAAGAGAGATTTACAAAGGGAAGCAGAAGTATGAATAAAGGTGTAGCCTTCTGTCACCCCAGTGTACTCTAAGTCTGTTTTTTATTATGTCAAGCTACCTTCCTCACCTCTAGTTCAATACAATCCATTTCTGAGATGGTGAAAAGCAATTTATGTTGTGATAAGTAAAGATAACCTCCAAGCAAACGTGTGTGTCTCAGAAGCCTTGAAATATGTGTTTCTGTTAACCCAGAAGCTCCATGCCTAGGCAGAGTCTGTGTAGCTGTATATATGGGAGTGTTCACTACAATATTATTTATGAGAGGAAAAACAGATTCTTGACATCCGTCTGTATGTGGTTAAATTAACTCTTCTATTTGATGTAATATCAGAGATCCACTAAGGTGACACTGTAGGTATACACTATTGAATCTGTAAAATATTATGCTATACTTTATATAGTAAGGTCCATTTACAAAATAGATGTCTCTACATCTGAAAAAGGTTTACAAAAGGCTTAAAAAAGGCTTACAAAGCTGTCCAACATGGTATAGTTGTCTCGAAGTGGTAGAGTCATGGGTTTTTTTCTTTAAGGCTATCAACATGTCCCAGTTTGCTACCAACCTGAGTTTAAAACACTGTTATATTAGTTAATATTACCAACTAATCAAGCAAAACACAATTAGCTATAACAAGCTTTTTTCATTCTTGAGGTTTCTCTATATGGTTTTTAATTTCTTTCCCTTATAAACTCTAGGTACTGATGAAACAATTGTGTTTTAAAGAGAAATCTTCTGTGGGATATTATTTTCTTCCCACTCTTACGATGTCCCCAGATATTGGAAGCATCTTCATCTTCTCCTCCTAGCTCGTCAGCAGGAACCTCCTGTTCCTCGGCGCAGGTGCAGTGCGCAGAGGTGCCAGAGACCTGGTGAAGCCCCATCTGGGCGCTGCATGGCCTGCCGGCTGGAGGAAAGGATTCCGGACCAGATTCTCTGCAGCTGGTCTGTGAGTCTCTTCTAACTGGGGAGGAAAAGAAGCCACTGCGTGAGCCTGTGCATTGCAATCTGTTTCTCCCCCATCGGACTAGGTTGATGCCTGAGGCTAAGTAGCCTTAGCCTCATCACTGAAATTGAAGGGCCATCAGATCACTCTGTCTGTACTTACAGGGAGGGTTTCTTTCTCTTAGGCTTTGAATCCATAGGTCGTTTTTAGCCCAGTACAACAGACTGGCAAGAGCCCAGACTTGTCTTGAGGTTAAATCTCACCCCCTTTGCTGTTGACAGAGCTGGGTGACAGTTCGCTGCTGTCTGAAATTTCTGCCCCTTCTCAGTGGAGCGATACGGACTAAGGAAGGCATCACAGCTGGTCGTCCAGCTTTGCCCACAGCAGTGGCAGCACTTGTGGAGTCTGAGCTTGGTGAGCAAGGTGGACAGGGCCAGTGGTTTCAATCCAGTGACCTTTTGAAAGAGTGCTTATGATGAATGGATTTGTTATCCAAACTGGATTCTTTTCTTACAAAATATTTCTAGCCTGGACCTTTTCCTTCTCCACTCAGCCCATATAGTCACCCCCGCTCTTTTGTAGAGTAGAGGCATCTGGGGAAGCTTGAATGTGTATCACTTTTTAAATGAACAACAAAAACTCTCATTGTTTCAATCAGCAATGAATTTTAATATTGAAGCGTTCGGACCCAAGTTTAGATTTAAACAGATGCATTAAAAGTTTGAATTAAGTGCATTTATGTATCTAGAAAGAAGACAGAATGGGAAACCGAGACCATCTACTTACTTATCTCCAAGGATAAAAAAAGGAAAGCGCGTGTTTTCAAGATAAGAGCGTAGTACTCTTCAAGCATGGTTTATTCTCACCAAACTCTTGCCGGGCCCGGTCCCTGTGTCTGCTGAGAGGAGCAGAGCCCCCAGAACCCTGAGAGCTGTTTAAACACTTGCATGGTTTGCCCGCCCCGAAGGCTGAGGTCTCCTGCAACCCGGCTCCCTCTGCCTGGTATCTTCAAGTTCTTTCTCTCCTGCCTGACCCTGCTTGTCCTCCTGATTCCTGCCATGAGATGAAGCAGCATGAGGTCCTGACCAGAAGCCAAGATGATTCTGACTCATGTTCTTGCACTTTCCAGCCTTCAGAGCTGCGAGCTGATTAAAGCTCTCTTTTTCTTATAAAAATCACCCCGTCTTGGGGAACTCTGATTTTGCAACAAGATAGAGAGCATAGTATCTCAGATGATTGTTCATTAAGGAAATTAAAGGAAGTATATTTTTCTTTTATGTAACTTTGAGTTTAACTATAGCCAATTAAAAAAAATTATTTTTTCTTTCCCCTGTGGTACTGAAGGTTGAACCCATGGCTTTCACACTGAGCTATAGCCCCTGCCCCCTTCTTAATTTTGACACAAGGTCTTGTTAGGTCACTCAGCAGCCCAGGCTGGGCTGCAGCTTCTTGCTCAGCCTTCCAAAGTGTTGACTTGCGTTTTGATTTACAACGTATCTGTACTCTTTCCTTGAGCTAAACAAAATGTGATTTGAAGCGTGATTGTTCACTGGAGCATCTTTGTCTTTATTTCTTCTTTGGCTAGAGGAATTGAAGGAAAAGTGCAAGAAGACAGCAGTTATAAAGAACACCTTGGAAGCAGGGATGGGAAAGGCGAAAAGAAGATGTTAGAGACTTCAGATGCACACAGCTGACAGACTCAAAGCTGCACAAGTGGCTTAGGTAAGAGTCGGTCCACACATGGGACTCAGCTTTAGAATCTCAGGTGCTGCCACCATGGATGCAGGTGTGCCCTGGCACGGGTTTCATTATGACACGAGCCACTGGTGCTCTTTTTAGGGGTTGTTTCTGCTCAAAACTCCACCTCTTAAGATCTCTACATAACTTAGGAAATCCCCCTTTTAGACTGTTCCTTGTCTTTTTGCCCAGTCACATGGCAGTGTTTACATTTACTTTAGAAACTGCTGGACGCAGTCATCTCGACTGCTTTTGGGGTGCTGGTTGCAGGGAAAACTGAAGGCCTCATGCCCTGTAATTCCATGTTAGACTTCACATTTGTGATGTTTAGTGTCTATATCTGACATGATGTCATTGCTGGTCCAGCACGGTTCTTTCCTTTGGGCATTACTCTTTCCACTTCCAACAGAATGATCTTTTGTGGTACTGTGACTTATTTTCATAGAGGTGAACTAAAGATTAGTTATATGGCTGGATTTTCCAGTCTGAAACCACTTAGTTCAAAGAAGGGTAGGTGAGCCATGCTGGGCCAATCAGAGACCTTTCAGAATTGCTCTGTTTGAAGGTAGATATAAGAATGTACTGTTTCTGGGTCCGAAGCTGGTAGATGAACCAGGATGGTACTGATGATTTGGGGAGAGAACAGAGCTACTCAAAGACTAGCAGAGATGAGCAATGGGTAGGTAGAGAGGCAGACAGGGGGCATCGGGTTGCTAGTTTTAGTTAATGAAGGTGTGAACTATCTTAATCTTTAGTTCTCCGTTAAAGACTTTGAGACAGCCAGATCTCATGAGTCAAACGTCTTTTTCCTAAAAGCAATTGGAGTTGGGTGGGGGCTGGTCTACTACCTCTAATTGAAAGGGGGCCTATTATTCAATGCACATTTCTTTATAATGATAAGTTGCAGAGGCATCTCTCTGAGGCTGTCCCATCTCATGTCTCAGCAGTAGTCAGTGTGTATGAATTCAATTTACGAAAACAAGAAAGATATTATAAATTTCTTATTCTTGTAATAAGAATAAATTATTACAGAGAACAACAGAGATATGTCTTTGTTTGCCAGCAAGTGCATTATATTAGCAGGTCATAACCACAGGGCTGAAAATAAAGTGCAATAATTATAGTTATTGTCACAACAAGTTTGATTAAATATGAGCACTTTGAAGATAAGAGGCCTAGGGTGAACATTAAGCTTAAAACTAAAGCTATTTATTGTAAGACATAGGAAATCTGTCAACCCCCAAAATAAATGAGATCAGGCCACTTAATATTGAAAATAGGAAAAGCATCTTAAGCTAATTATAATATAAACAAAGGGCTTTTGGTGAATAATGACTTGTCCAGGAGAAGAGGAGCCTTACTGAGTATAAATCATGGGTCAGCGCAGTTGTTAATAGTGCACCCAGTGATCTCAGCACAGAGTGGGGGAGCCCAGAGGAGTAGCCCATGTTGGTGGCAGATTTCTGTTACCTGGAGAGCTGGTCAAAACACACCTGCTGCCCTCCTGCCCTCTTCAGGCTTCCTCTTATACCTTTCTAAAGGTTTTTTTTTTCTGCCCCATATTCCTCTCTCCAATGAGAATCTCAAAAACAGAACAGATAGTCATAAAAATTGAAATATTAAAAAATCAGGATACCAATTGATTCCAACTGGCTTTTAATTCCAATGGAACAGTTATATGAAAGTCAAAGGCTATAAAATGCAAGAAATGACAAGATGCTTCTATAATGTCCAAAAAAGTCCACAGGTATGGCAAAAGGATAGAAAAGGACCAAGGGGCAATGGAGAGAAAGTGACCAGCACATTGAAAATTATGAGCTATGCAGAGTACATTCCACCTGATATCTCACGAAGTTCATAGGAACAGCTTGTAAAGGGTCTGACACGTATTTAACAGATAAAACTTAGATTTAGAGAAGCAAATGGCTCAAAAGCACACAACTGTCATGCAAGAGAAGCTGGACTCGAATCTGCTGTTTCCTGGTTCCAAACCCAGTGGACATTCCAGTGCTAACAGAACGAACAGCAGTCTCTTCCGCGATTGTCTATGCCTAATGGGGAAGACTGAGCCAGATGGCTCACAGTACAGCTGGGTGTCTTCATCAGAAACGGAGACAGTGTGCTCGTCCTAGACTGGAATAATGCACGATCAACTAATGTTGATGTCTCCTTGGATGGGTTATGTAAGGAATATTGTTGAGGAAAAGTTTTGGTGCATTAAAGAAAAAGATCTTCAGTCTTTGCAAATCATCAGCTTAGAGTGCATTAGCAACTCTACAAAGCAGCTCACTAACTACTGTGTATTATGGTGGCCCCCAGTGTGCCTTTGAAAGTGTAATTCATGAGGATTGGCTCTTAGGGACCAAGGGCAGCCCCTGGTTTCCCTGCTCAACCCTCAAATATGAATAAAGTATGAATAAAATAAGGAATAGAGCCCTATCTCTTATTCTCATTATATTAATGATCAGTTTCTGCATAAAACCTTATCACCAATTTTAATCTCATGGAACAGATTTCACAGCTAAAGAAAGTCTGTAGTGATTTGAGACTCAGGAGTGCTGAGTCAGCAATTCACTGCTGAATGGCTTTGGCAAACCCAGTATTGTTCATTCATCATTGATTTAAAAAAAAAAAAAGGTTTTACTGGGTTATTTCTTTTGTTGTAGCTATCGTATTTTAGAGCCTACTGATTCTACAGTGTTATTAATTTTCTCAGGCCATATCAATTTATTAGATTGTAAAGCCCACAATAGATCAATTATTTCAGATACTTGGGTGTATCATGATTAAGTTTACTGGATTAACAATTATAAAGACAATGAAAATCACAGAGCTTCTACTTAGTCGATCTCAGACACCTCTATGCCATCACTGATGTGGAATTCTTCATATTTTTGCTAGGCTCTGTGTTTTTCTCACCCTGTACTTTATCACTATATCTTACCTTTTCAGATATGTGTTGTAAACAGAAGTCTAAGATAACCAGTAGATTGCTACTCCATGGTATGCACATGCTATATCTTTCTCTGTCTTCAGGGGAAGCAGACCTGGTAAACATGATGGAATTTCACTGCCAGGATTGGTTACATCAAAGATGAAAGAGTTTCATAGATACAGTTTAGGCCCCTGATACTTTGGCCTTTCATCAATCAACAGAGAGATTATCCCGATTGAGGCAAACTGAGTCAGGTAAACGCTTGAAAGAGAGTTTAGAGGTCTGAGTCAGAGGGAGTATAAGTTAGAGACCTCAGAAGCTCTTATTTTGATCTTGCAGACATAAGCTCCACATTCTAGGAAGCATCACAGGGCAGGAAATGGTGGTAGCCTCCAGAAGCTGAGGCATCAGATCTGTGATCTCAAGGAACTAATTCTGCCAACAACCAGTGTGCTTGGAAGGAGACGCTGACCCTCAGATTAGACTGTGGTTCTGGCTGAAGCTTTGACTGCAGCCATTTCAAACCCTGGGTGGAGGACCCAGTGTATCCCTGTCTGGGCTCCTGACCCAGGGAAACTGATATAATATATCAGTGTTATTTTAAGTGGCTAAATTTATGGTGGTTTGTGATGCAGCAATAGAAAACTAATCCAACATAAGTTCAATCATCACCAGATGACTCAAATTTATATCTTCACAAGACCCTTTCTTGTGCATTCAACTTTTACGTGACTTCTTTTGGTTGTCTTAAGACTACCTCAGATTCAATGTGTCCAAAACCACATTTATACTCTCAGAGTAGCTCACTAACCCTCATCTGTTACCCCTCAAGCTGGGAAACAAAAAGCCAAGGAGTGATTTTGATACCTTATTTAGTTTCAGCCCTTATACCAAGCCCACCACAAATTGCACTCCTTTTCCTTCTTTGTAGGTAGTTCAGTCTGCTGCACTCAACATCTCCTGTTTCCTCTTCAAGTCTGCCTTGCCTATCGGGCCAAGGCTGAAAAGTTACAGGGAACATTTACTTTCCATAGCTGAGGTTTCTCATTAGGCTTGAATTCCACAAGGCAGCTGTGATCATGAGGATTTTTGAGCAATACACACAATCACTGAGAAGTGCCCATCACATCAGAGGCCCAAGTCAGCCGGCAGCCTGGCTGTGAAGGTCACTGGTTCTTCTGGGGCAGCTAAGTCAGTAGCTGCACAAAATTAGAACAGAGAGTTAAGTCACGTCTGTGGATTTTCATCTTTAAAAAACAGTGGGGAGCTATGGAATGTTTTAAATACGAGAGGTTTGCATCTTAAAAAGATGACACAGTGTATGAGAAAGGGGAATTTATAAGTTGAACATATGCGTGGTCCTCACATTACAAAGCCATGAGGTTTCCAGTAGAAAGGTCTCGGAGGATGCTTGAGGATTTCTCTTTGTTGTGTGGCTCTAGTTCTGGGCCATTCCAGTTTGGTGCTTTGACCCTTCTAGAAATTCTGTCAGCTACTTAATACCTCGAGATGTACTTCTTCTTTATTTACACTAGATTGGGTGGCTGGATGTATTTTTTAACATCAGCTAATCCACCCTTTTTTTCATGAACTCCACCACCACTATTACCCTGATCCTATTACAAGCTGTCATTCTCTACTACAGATGGTCTAGAAATGCCTCCTTAGCTGGTTAACCTCTGTATCTACTCTGCCTCCGCATGACCCTTGTCATCCACTATCTGTTATTCAGCCTGCATCATTTTTTTAAACATACAAACCTATAAAATATTCAGTAGCCTCAGATAAAGACCTACAGCTTCCCTAGCAAAGAGCACCTGGCCTGTACTTATCTGGTAACCTAATCTTGTATGTCTTTCCTCTTTAGTCACCATTGGCCATTTCAGCTGGAGTCTTCTGGTCCTTAGTCTAGTCTGGAAATTGTGTATGTTATTATCACAGATCTTTGTACACAAATTCCTTCCTTCAGCAGGGATTCTTTCTCCTCTATTTTCTCTAACAGATAGCACTCTGACTTTCAGATCAAAGCTGCTTCAGCACTTTCTTAAGAAAGCTTTTGCTGCCTTTCCTGGGTTGGTCAATTTTCTATCTCTTATGCTCATGCTGAATCATTACTCCTTTGGGATTTCAGCTTATGGAATTCCAGTTTTATAGAATCACTGTATTAATAACTGCCTTTTCTACTATATGGTCAACCCCAAGCAGACAGGCACTTTTTGTTTCTAGTCGCATTATATTCCCTCCGCCCGTCTCAGGGTTTGGTCCATAGTTGGTGCTCCATTACTGTTTCCTGAATACTGATGAACCATCTACAATGTCCCAGGAATTCTTCTAAGTGATTTGTGCACATCATCTAATTTTTTCCCCTCACAAAACTAAGGTTAAGGTAGGTAGAATTATTCTGTCAAGCAGGATAAAGTAAAGTATGGGTGGTAATAGTCTCCTAAGTTCAGTGGCTTGAAATGATCTCAGCCAGAGTTTTTTGGTCATATTTCACATACAAAGCAGATTGGCAGGTGGAAGACTTTGTTGTTACTTTATTATGGATAGCTCAGGTGCGAGGACACATGCTACCCGCTTCTAGAGCTGTTTCAGTGGGGAGGCAGAGGGGGCTCCTACACGCTCCTGCCCAGGGGCAGCACACCTAGGCAAAGAAGGTAGCCTGTTTACATCTCCCTATAAATGCTCAGAGATGTTCAGTCATGCCAGGCTCCTGTGAAGAAAACCAGAAACACTGGTGAACAAAAAAAATTGGCCTATCATATTTGCTATTCCTATTTGTGAGTGAGTAACAGGCATAGAAAGAAGGCAACAGGCATTGCGAGAAGTAACTTGCTTGAAAATAGAGGAGCGGGGGCTTGAACTTGCAAAGCCTGTCTGTCCATCACCCTCCTCCCAGAGCTCTGTGTTACTGAGCTCACTGGGACCTAAACATCCCCATTCTAGGATCAAATGGTGAGCCATGATTCTCTCACTGCTTTTGTTCCCAAAGGCGGAGTTGGAACCTAACTGTCCCTCTAGCCAGGGTTTCACTCCCTAAAGAGGATAGAAATGAAAATATTCCTCTAGGAGGACCACAGTCAGGTCAGAAGCTCATACACCAGCAGTATCTGCTGTCGGGCCTTTTGGAAGAGTCCATTTCTAGCTATGCTGATGGAAATGAACACTATACGTGGAGGACGATTTTGTCAAGTCTGTTTAGCCAAATGTCACCTTGACCATAAACTTTAAACTTTTTTTTTGTGAGTAATGTGGGTTTTTTTTTTATTTAAAAAGAAATAAAAGCATGTAAAAGGTAGAGATAATACAGAATTCCGAAAAAAAGGTAAGCAATAAGACACCACTAGTTGATAAATTACATACTGTCCTCTTAGAAATAGTTGTTCAAGTTACAAAATTAAAGCATACAAAGTAGATAGTCAAACAGTGAGAGTGTAAACAGCTAGGCATGCATGAATCTCTATGTGTATTTCTATCCTTTCTGTATTAGAGGGAAAAGCAAAACTTAGCAAGACAAAACAAAACAAATTCCTATAAAAACATGAAACCAAAAAGTCGTATAAAACCACAGTACAAGGTGATCTACAATGATTACTGTGTTGTTTCTTATTATCTTCAATAGAATGTCTATATCATCAGGCATAATTGAATATAGCAGTATGATTGAGTATAGTGGTAAATAACAATATTAGTAAAATAAAACATTGTAGACAGTATAAAACTTCACAGGCAGGTAATAATCAAACCAGAGTGGATATTCTAGTGGATCTTGTCATCTTAAGTGCAGTTGTCTATACTCTCAGACTTGATACTATCAATCATAACAGCTTTGAATGAAATCTATCAATACAAAACAGCGATCCAACAAACCAGATTCGATTACGATCAGTCATGGTAAAACAGTGTAGGTTTTACAGAGCTTTAGATTAAGTTAATAGGAAATGAAGGATGATTACCGTACTATATCCTGTTATTTTTGGGATTACTGTCTGTGCCCTCAAATCTAGTACAGGTAGAATGACTGGAACAGAATATAATACATGTAAGCAGAGTAGTGTGAGTAATGTGGGTTTTAAATCCCAGTGCACTATTAACAATATAGCATATCAAGGCCATCTATGTTAGAGATTCTAGTTATCCTTCTCTGCCTTATTTCTGCTATGCTATTTTTCTGCCCTTGTTTAGTTTTCTCCTTCCTTCTACTGCCTGCCCCACTCATTGAGGCCTTTCTGCCACTGTTCCTAAAATCCTGGTATTTTTTTACTCTCTAGAATGTCCTTCAGTATTCTCTGCAGGGTTAGGTTGGTGGTCACAAACTCACCCAGTTCCTCTTTGTCATGAAGCATCTTGTTTCTCCATTAATTTCTAGTGACAGTTTTGCAGGGTACATCAATCTGGGTTGGAAGCCATCTTCCTTCAGGACTTGGAAGACTTCGCTCCAAGCTCTTCTTGATCTCATGGTCTGTGTTGAGAAGTCAGCCGTAATCCTGATGAGCTTACCTTTATAGGTAATCTGTTTCTTTTCTCTGATGGCTTTTAATGTTCTGTTTTTATATTGAATTTCTGGTATCTTGATTATTATATGTCTGGGTGTAGCTCTGTTTTAGTTATAGGTGGCTGGGGTTCTGTTTGCCTCACACAACCGAATGTCATTTTCTTTTCCCATGTTTGGGAAGTTTTCCTTAATTATTTCCATGAATAGCCTTTTTAATTCGCCTGTATGTATTCCTGCTTCTTCGTTCATGTTTCTTATTCTTAAATTGTAGATTCTCTTGTCATCTTCTAGCCTTTGTATTGTTACTGCCTGTTTCCTTGTTATTTTTAAGAGATCTTTTGTTTCATGATCACACATTGCAAACTTGTCTTCAAGTTTTGATAGTCTATCCTTAGTTTCTTTTAAGGAGTTTTGCCAGCTTTCAATGGAGTTTTTAATTTCCTGGTAGTCTCTTTGAATCTGCTTCATGTATTCTATGTTTTCTTTACATTCTTTATTGAATGTTTCTCTCCTTTTTTTGTGTTCCACCCTTCTTCTGTCTGTATCATCCTGAGAGATGCTTCCTGAGAGCATTTCTTTTATTATTCTACTCATATCCTGCTTTACCTGATTTAATATTTCAGTTTTGAGCTCGTCTACAAGGTCCTGAAGATATCTCTTAATGTCCATTGAAGCCATGTCTGATGTTGTGTGTTTGCTGCCTTCAGTCTCCCTTGTTTTTCCTTCTCCTGGATCAGGGCTCTCAGGGTTCTGGGCTGGGGGCCTCCTCCTGCCTCTCTCTCCTGTCATGGCCCTGGCTTCTCCACACAGGTTACAGTGTAGGTCCCAGCCCCCTTTCCTGTTGGCCACGTTTCCTCCGAAGCAAGCTGGCAAGGGACCTCCGCCCTCTCCTGCCTGCCCCTCCCCAGCGGGCCAACCAAACTTCAGCTGCCTTCACCCAGTTAGTGCTTGCTAGGCGCAAGAAATCGATTTGGGATGGCTCATTGGGTCCCGGCCAGGGGTGCGGCCCAGTCCAAGCAAACCCCACAAATCTGCTCTGAGGATGGAGGAGCCAACTGAAGTCACTGTCACTCCCAGTTCAGGCTCCTCCTGCCAGATTCTAACATGTCGCCCATTTGGTCGCGCCCTTCCCATGGCAGGGTCTCATTCCCAACACTGACCGTGGATTAATGAAGGTCCCTTTGCTGGCTCCACGCTCTGTTGGGCTCACCAATCCCCGACTTCAGCACTGCTGTGCTTCCTGTGAGTGGCGGCGGGAATGAGTTTGGGCAGCTCTGCTGGCCTGCACGGATTCAAGCTGGTGCAAACTTGGTGGGTCACCGCGAAAACGCTGTATCTCATAGTTTTTACTGTTTCAGTTGTAGTCCCAAAGTATTTGACGAGCTTTTTTACATTTTAATTTCTTCCTGTGTCAAGAGGATCCATCTCCCTCTGTCTGGGTCTCTCCAGGGTGTTTTATTCTGGCATATGAATTATTTTTCCTGGGAGGCTCTATATTCTGTTGCTCACTGATCGGCCATCTTGTCTTCTCCTAAACTTTAAACTTCTAAAGCTCAATCTTACTAAAGGTTTTCTGATAGTGCTTGGCAATAATTCGAGTGGGTCAATTATGTTTTCTATTTTTCAATCACAAAAACATTTCCCTACTTCAATCATTGAGTGAGTTTGAGAACATGGTGAATACTGAACTTAGTTGATTTGTGCTCTTATGAAAATAAAATTTAAAAGAAATATTTACATGAGAATAAATATTTACTTATTTATTTTAAATGATAGGGCAAGAAAAGGGAAGTGTCAGGTGTGGGTGTGTTGTTTTTATCAGTCATGTACTGATTTTGACTACTATTTCAAATTTATAATTTGGACCAATGACTCCTGTTGTGAAAGAACAGAAAAAGTTTTTAAAAAATAAAATTCTAGATAGAGAATTACATAAACATTAGTAAGCCCTGTGTCATACATAAGGATATGATTCTTTACTCAATAAACATATTACAAGCATACTTAATTGAAACAGTCAAGTCACCTATTAACAATGACTTCTATGCTTTTATTAATGATTATAACAAATGAGATAGATTACAATAATTCCTACATGAAAAGTCTATGAAATGAATTTGTGGCCTTAATGGGATGCAAATATTATAGTAAATGAATAATGCCATTTGGGATATTTTCCCTGGAGATAAAGAATTAAACAAATTTTAATAAAACAACATTGATACAATTGTGGATATGTGTGCTTGTTACAAAAATGACTATTTTTAGTTCTGGAATGATTCATATTGGATCAGGTTCTAACACTGTTATTTATTTTCTGTCCAGTATTTATTCTTAGGTAATTGCCAGCCAGAGAGAGACAGAGAGACAGAGAGACAGAGAGACAGAGAGAGAGAGAGAGAGAGAGAGAGAGAGAGAGAGAGAGAAAAGCACTGTATCCAAGGGTTGATCTTTCCTCTGCCATGGAACCCAAATTTGAACCTTATACATCTCTCAACAGAACCTTTGCCTACTTAGCCTTTTGAGAAAATTGCACTAGAAACCAACAGTCTGGAAAAAAAGCCTAATCCCATCTCCCCTAATACGAATGACTTTCGTTTCTCAACCCTGAAAGAACACTGTACATGACATCTGTAACGCACTTCGTTTGGTTTCCCAGCTGTGTTCAGTTCAGCAAGCTTTTCCTACCTGAAGGTACTTAGCGACCAACGCGTCTGTCTCACCTCTCACCTACCAGTCTCTGTCGCTTCTCCCACCTCTCCACTTACACCATGCTAACTCCTGCAAAGCCCGCCTAGATGGGAGACCACCTCCTATTAAGCAGTGCTGGGGAACGTGGAAAGTAAAGACAGCCAAGAACACAGTAGTGTGGCCTGTTGGAAAGGTACACGACAGCTGTAAACCAAGAGAAGACGAATGGGGTACAGGTGGAAAAGAGAGTGGTAAGTTCTGCCATGTGCTGTTCTTCTCTGAATCTGGTTTTTTTTTTTTTTTTTAGTCACTTCTGACTCCTTGGCCAATCTGCGCTTCATTACCTGCTCCGTGTCTGTTCCCCAGACAGCCAGCAGTGTGGCCGTCCATTCCGCCTCCTTTGGTGAGGCCTGGATCTGGGGCTCAGCCGATCCATCTCAAATGCCTCGTGGACCAGAACGACCTGTGAGTCTGCGGGGATTTCCACGCGGCAGTCGGGGCGTCAAGAGCGGCCTTGATAGTTTTAAATGCCTCTGATCTGAGGCTGGAGAGGGCTCATTAGCGGCCATCCGAGTCCAGGACGTATCAGGAACAGCTTGAACCAAGTGTGTCTGCTCTCTGCCAACACAAGCTCTCATGGAAGCAATGGTGTCAATAAAAGCTCCCAAGGTGAAGCCGTAGAAGGAGGCACTTATGCACGATTATAAACATTTTTCCCGTGGTAAGTCTCCCTATCAGGCCTACTCCAAGCCTGATAAGCACTGCCTCTTTAGCGGTCATTAATTTCCCTGGAAATTTAAACAGCTGTCACGTGTGAGCCTCCTCAGGTGCTCATGTGGGAGAGATTAGCCCGTGTTTATAAGCCGGTCTGCTCATTAAGCGTCTGCCCTTGTGGATCCCCCTCCATGGGCTGCGAGGCTGACTGCAGATCACCCACAGATAATTGGGGGCTGCTGCAAATTATACAGAGGGCTGCTGGCCCCGAGGATGGGGTGGCCTTATTAGTATCAGCTGGGTAGTGTGCCCCATTTTTTTTTTTAATGAGTTCCAGTAAACCCGGGTAGGCTTCAGAGCTCTGTGAATGTTTGGGCACTGCCAGGCACAGAGCTTGCCTAGTTTCTGGTTTCCTATAGTGATTGTCAACGTCCCTGCCACTAACACTTGAAAACAAGGTTCAACGCTTGTCATGCGGTAATTCTTCCAGGGTTGGCCTCGGAGTTCAAGTTACCTGGGTGCCTTCAATGCCTGCTAAATTTTCTGCTAGATTTAATGATTGTAGGAATAGGAACAGATTCTTCATGAAGACATGTGGCTTTGGATACGGGAAGTACATTTTGGTAGTACTTTTGAGATCAAGATACTCAGTTTTAAATACTATTCTCCATCTGTATCTCTTTTATTGAAATTTGGTGTCTTTCTGTATTCTCCAATGTTACTAAGTTTGTGAAAAATAATGGAAATTTATATTTTAACACCAAAGAATATCAAGATTTGTTGAAAAATCTGTGTTTTGCATATTTTAAAATAGGCTGGACAATTTATTTTCCAGTTTCCTAAGCATACAGGTAAAGGAAAAGTAAGATAAATTTTAAAATAGAAGTTACATTTATATTATTAGTAGTAATACAATACTGCGAGTACAAATAGTTCCAAAGAGTCTTTTTCAAAATATCATCAAAACTGTAGGATTTGCTTTTAAAAACCAATTCCTACTCAACATTGGCACTTTTCACCTTATCTCCATCAGACAGATTACATATATGTGTATTTTAAAAAACTTTCTTGAGAGTGCTTTACAGGAAGTTATTGTAATCACTGAAAAACGATGGCAAATTTTGCACTTCTAAAAGAAATATATCCTTCCTTTAAAACCCCTTTTTAAAATCTGGTCATGACAATCCTTGAAGTACAAAAGATCTTCCTGCTGGCTTCTTACTTTAATCAATACGTGCTCAAAGTTCTACCACGTCTCTAAGGTTATAGCTGTGTGAATCTCGTGCAGCTGACACCCTGGCGGAAGAGCCCCTCTCTTGCTGCCATTCTGAGCTGGTGAGATAGCCATGCACAATGCCAGCTCTGTAAGAAGAGTGTCCAGTCAGATATCTAATCGAGACAGTGGCCCCAACAGTGGTTAAGTTAGAGAGTCTTTAAGCCATTGCTTTCCTAAGGAATTTTTACGCTATTGAGAATCTGTCTCTTCACTGTTTTGACTTTCCTTTAATGGGTGATACAAAAAAAAAAAAGTAATCTTTGTGCATTTCACGTATGCAAAATGTGCCAGACACCCTAACGTGAGACAAGAGCCAGGGGTCACTGTGTGTCCAGCTGATGCTGAGGCTTCTGTGTTTCATACAGAGATACAAGGCAGATTCTGCTGAATCTTCAGCAATGTTTTGGAAACCTCTTCCAAATCTCTTCATTGCTGCTGTCTGTAAATACATTGATTTGTATATATCAGATAGCTTTTCTAGGAAGAGATGGTTCCCTAGTCATGCATGGCTCTCAACAATTAATGAAGGAACCACAGAAATGGCTTCTAAATATGGAGCATTAAATTTAGTGAAGTGATAGAAATTGCTGGTCTGAGAAGAGTGGGCTTGAACTTCATTATTGAAAACTATGCCTGTCATTGTTAGAAACAGGGAAGGTAAAACCTGGTTCCAAATAGTGTTCCTGATCATTTTGAAGTTTTCAGACTGGGATCTTTTTTATGCATGACTGGATGGTCTTTTTAAACAAATGAATGATGTGACTGGGAAGAACTTTAAAACAGGAGCTGAAACAAAGCTTTTGCCATTTTTCTGGTGGTTTGCTCAGGCTTGAACTGCTGCCCTTTTTCAAACCCACTGTGCTATTTGCAGGAAAAGTTTTAATCTCCTTGATGTTTTGGGAGTGTAATTTCATTTGAAACCAGATCATTCCATTTAACAGGACCCACAAAATCTACAGTGTGCTACAGCCACCTCCTCCCTGTTTGGAAACTAGCTGCTCTCTTCCCTCAGACCTTGCTTACACCACGGGGCAGAGGGTGCCAGTGTGCAGACGAGGGGCGGAATGGTGACAGGCTACAGCATCAAGCTTCTAGGGAGTGTCTTACTGCTTAGATTCGAAATAAAGTTCTAGCAGCCCCATTATCCACAGTGTAACACATTCTCACTCATTAGTGCCATTGGAGGGGGTCTTTGCTGAGAAGAGAGACTATAGATTTCTCCTGCTTATTTTTCTGGCTTTGGTTCTGGCTCCCAAAGACTCCATGATGGGATGGTTTACTATAGAATCTTTCTGTCTTTCCAATCAGCTCTGATTTCAGTAGATAAAAATATATAACCATAAGGTAAATCTTCTAAATTGGATTGCCATATCCAAAAGTTTGAAAAAACTATGGTATTTTGAGACAATATGTTTCTATGAATGCTGGATTTTTTTTCAAGATTTCTGAGATAACCTGAATGCTCTTAGAGAAACATAGGAGCCCATCAGAGAGCTAGAGATGTTGCTATTAACTTCTGTTTATTCTCATGAACAATGAATGGAAGAAAACCTTCGAACTCAAAGAAAGATTCCCTTTTATATAAAATATGACTTTTACCAACAATAGAAAACTTTGTTATCTTTCTGGCATTTTCAAAAAGGAAATGTCTGAGATTCAGGTGTTCAGACCCAGTATCCTAACCTTTCAAAAACAAAGTTCAGTGACCAGCTAGCCTGCTAAGCGAGTTCAAAGAGTAAGCATGACTGCAGGGGCATGTTCCTTGGGTACTCTGCTGGGCATGCAGGGAGGGTAGGGCTGGCACTATCTCCCAAGGGTCAGAAGAAAACATCCAGGTCTCCTTTGGAACTATTTTTTCAGTAAAATGCTTTTGTTCTGTATGTTTTGTGGACTCTTACCTCAGTAGAATGTTGGTGTCCATGGAAATCAGAAATTACCCAAGCCAAAAATAGTATGTAAACTTACGGTCAAAGCTAGCACGTAAGCAAACTGTGCTGGACCCATCATTTATGTGAACTATCCCTTTCTTGGAAAGTTTCTAATATTTCCTGTAAGTAGTCATAATTCCAAATGTCAAGTCATGTGGTGCTGGCAAAAATTCACATTAAATCTGTTTTGTTTTTTCCCCTTCCATTTGTTTTTCGTTTGGATTCTCTTTTGATGACACTTATTGCTTCATAAAGTTTATGTTCTTCTTCATTCCCTCATAATTGCTTTGTTCTCCTTGCTTTTTGTTCCTCTGAAGGGCAAAGGCATCGTGGAGAGGGACATGGAGTGATCAGGGTGGAACTGGGCTGGCTTTCACTTTGTCCTAAGTCACGTGGAACCAACCGCTCCATTCCCTCAGTTTCCCTACTGTAAAAGATGCTTCTACAGTTTTGCCTGCCTGGGATCCTTTCAAACAGTGGGGACTTAATGAATGAGCATTTACTTTCTCTCATTGAAATCTGCTCTGGGAAGCAGTCAGGGCTCCACAAGGGTTCAGGCACCAGGCTCTTTTGGTCTCGTCTTGGCATCACCTGTGTTGTCCCCGTTTACCTGGTGCAGATGACTCACCACAACTTGTGGACTCCAAAAACTGGAGAAGAGGACACAGAGTGGCACCTACACCTCTTCCTCCCTCTCCGTCCACTGCCTGAGCCGCTTATCTGGTCACTCAGGGACAGCGGGTGCTTGTTTACCCTGGAAGGAGGTTGAGTAGCTACTGCAGTTCAGCATTACCTGATGCAGGCAGACCTGACGTTCACATGAGCTGGAGGAACATTGTACGGTCCCCGCTACACTTCCAGGGCTCCAGAAAAGGGCTGTAACTTTAGTTTCTTTTAAAGTCAAAAGAAAATATGAATTTGGTAATAATGGGTATAGAATAATGAATTTGTCTTGGATTTTATTTGCTTGATTCTAATGCAGTCATAAAATATTGTTTCTACTATTTTTTTTTAACAGAGGAAAAAGCCCACAAAAGAAAAAGGGCCAAGGGACCAGAGAAGCCACATTGCAGTCCAAGGCACAGGGACCATCGTCACACTCTTCAGGCTCACGAAGGTAGAGATATTGTAAGTAAAAATAGACAACTATGATTCCTTCATTATCACTTTCGCATTGGTTTACTCTTAAAGATGCCATTTTCCCTGAGTTACACAGAGGCATTTTATATTCTAGATATTGTCCAGTCTCCATCTCTGCCAGGGGAAGAGTGAGAATAATTTTTGGACAGAGGAAAGGGATTTGGGGCCACACCTCTCTCACATACTGACACGTCCTGCTAGAAATGTTCCCTGGGGTGAAGGCACTGACTCTGGAAAGCCCCAGTAGAAAGCCCAACATAAGATGTGAAAATATTTCAGAACAGTGTGGACTCTCACATCTCATGTCTACCTAGAAACTTAAGCATCAAAATGTATCAAAAATGTATCCCACCAGATGGGATTTTATTTACTATTTGTATATTTATTTAATTTATAAAATTTAAAGTGGATTTTATGATCAGAAGATGACAATAAATATAATATTAAAATTTAAACTGATTTACTGGCAGTTACAACTCATTGGGGGAGAGATATTTTTATTTCATTGAATTTTTAAAAATTTCATTTCAGAGAATGGTTATCTCTTGACTGAGAATAGGCTCAGAAGCCAGGGTTCATGGAACACATGTGGGTCTTCCTAGGAGAAAATTGGAAAGACACTAAATTTGTAATGATACTCTAGTACCTTTATTTTATTATTGTTTCAAAATATGCAAATTTAATTGCTCTACTGGATATCACTGCAATGTTTATGTTGCTAATCTTTGTGTAAATATCAATATTTAAAATGAATATAAATGTCCATATGTATGTAGATATTTCTACTGTTTTGGTTCTGTTTACAGTGATAACCTCTTTTTATTCATGTCTTTTTTTAAAGATCATGATTAAAGTTTTACTAATTTTAAATAACTTAAAAACCTTGCCTTCAAGCTGGCGTATATTCTGTCTACCCTGATGGGTAAACATAGCACATCTTTTGCAAAAGCAAAAATTTTAAAGCATGCTATATTTGTATTAAGATAAACAAAAATATTATGGAGTGGAATGAAAAATGCACATGAAGGAAAAAAAAGTGAATCAAAAGATTCTAAGCACATGGATGACACCTCAGGTTTGTCCACAGAATTCTTACTTTTGTTTGACTTTAAAGTTATTTCAGTAAAAAAGTTTGTGAAGCACCACTTGAATATTTGAGGGTCTACCTGATTTACCTCCAGAGTGTGGGTCCTCCATGTGCCACCCCATGCTAAGCCGGAAACACAGGTGTAATCCACTAGCCACAGCCCTGCCAGAGTCACAGCCTGCCAAGGTGGAGATTTTGTTCCACTACCATGTCTAGGGAACACCAGCAAACCAGGGTCTCCATGAGGCCATATGTGTTAGAGTCTGAGGTTGTATCAGGATTTGGTTAAAGACTCACATTATCTTTTTTAAAATTTTTATTTAAAGAGGAAAAAAAAGCAAAACAGAAAAAAAGGGAAGAAACAATACAAAATTTCAAAGAAAAAGAAAAAAAATAAACAGTGAGAAATCATTAGTTGATAAATTACATATTGTCTTCTAGACAGAGTTGTTCAAGTTACAAAATTAAAGCATACAAGGTGACATTCAAACAGGCTGCAAACAGTTCCATCCAACGATCCAACAAAAATCCAGCAACATGGTCATCAATCCTGCACACTTAAACATACATGTAGTTATATCCTTTCTTTTCTTCCTTTTGCTTTTTAAGTCCATTATCTATTTACTTATATCGTGTTTCAGCTTGCTCAGTACCTTACTGATCTGTTTCGTTGTTATTTACTTTTTATTTTTTATTTATTTTAATTTTTTATTATTTTCAAGGTAGCAAAATACAACAGAACAAGATGGAACAAAGAGAGTTTAGTGAAATTGGTACAGAAACCCTCAACAGGTTACTGGCAAAACAATAATAGGTACCATAGTATTCACAACAGTTGTTCTTTCAATAAGGTATAGCCAAATCAAAGGAAATACAAGATATTCTAGAACTTATCAAAACAGAACATTGAATAGAGCAATATCATTAATCAGAACAAAGCAAAACAGTGATAACAATATTTGCCTTCAAAGAGATGATAGAAGGAAATCCCCCCTATTTACTACATTGCATATGGTCAACCTCTCAAGAGATGTCTCGATCTCTGGCTCACTTGCTAAGGAAAGGGCGGTAGTGGTAGTGGTAGGTTGATTCTTAGCCTGCTTGCCAGTAGGCTCATGAGAGCCGCTGAGTGATTTTTCTCCTGCCTCAGGCCAGGGGTGCTTACTGAGAGGGCGGGCAAATTGCCTTTCTGTGCTGCGCCTTGAGTCCCTCCATGGTGGAGCTCTGGGGCTGCTGGTTCTCCTCCCAGCTCAGGCCAGAGGCTCCTACTGAGAGGGTGAGCAGACTGCCTTTGTGCACTGCACCCTGAGTCCCTTCATGGTCGGATCTCTGGAGCTGCTGGTTCTCCTCCCAGCTCAGTGTGGTGGCTTACCAAGAGGGCGGGCAAATTGACTTTCTGTGCTGCGCCTTGAGTCCCTCCATGGTCGGAGCTCTGGGGGTGCTTGACTCACATTATCTTAACATGTTCTGAGTTCCTTAAAAGTGGAAGATGTGGGTCAGGGATTTAGCTCAGTTGTATAAGTGCCTGCCTGGCAAATGTGAGGTCATGATTCAATTCCCAGTAGGCCCCCTCACCCCCAAAATTGCAGATATCAAAGCATATGAATATCACCCCATTTTTAAGGCTTGTTGTGGAGACGAGATTTTTTAAAATCAAAATTAGAAGTCCATGCTTTTCAAGTTATCAAATTCACTATATTATATTATATTATATTATATTATATTATATTATATTATATTATATTTTTTCTTCTTGGTCTAATTGGTAACCGAGTAGTATGTGGGATATTTACTGGTTCTAACCATTCCCTTCTAACCAGGCAAGGAAGGCTTTTTACTTTTGCCTGACTGTTTGGAATCATTGCGTGAATTTGCTTGCTTGAGAACATGTCTCGCATTTGAGTCTCTTTCCCCACCATGTCAGCTCTGAAGACGGTCTGGAGGGTAACTTGTGTGGGTGCATTAGCACCGGTCTCAGCACGATGCGCAGTAGTTCACTGCTTTGCGATGCTTAAGTAGACTCTTGAGACCTGAGTTAGGATTCCTCTGTTTGGGCTTAACCAGTTACCCGGAGGATGACAGCTCTCCTTACATGGAAATATAGGTTTGGGAAATGTGTGTATTAGTACATGAATGATGGACCTAGTTCAGGACAGGGCACATAGATTGTAAGCCCAAGGTGAAGAAGTGACAGGCCCTACTGCCTCAGGTTTCCTTCCTAGGTTTATTGTTAATGGCCCCGAGTGATGAGAACTCTTCCTTTTCCCCAGGAGTATGATCTTATGCTCTGTAATCTAATAAAGAATCTTCTCAGATTATGACTTAACAGTCAAGTATTTAACTTGTACCAAGCCCCTTCGAGTTAAGATATTATCTCACTATATATTACCAATGTCAACTCTTCCTAATCATTTCTTAGATTACAACAGTGGGTGTCCAGAGAAGGAATCTCTCCACAAAGATGAGTGAAATGAACACATAGATTTTCCATTTTTGCATAATTCAAATTACTACCTGTTCCGAGCATCCTTCTGTTGTAGTATGGTAGAATATTTTGATATTTCTCTGGGTAATAAATGTGCCTAAGCTACTGGAGAGGATAATGTGTCTGTATTTTTGTTGGTATAGCAAGTGACCGGAGGCTGGGTAATTTATAGAGAAAAGAAAGTAGCTTTGCTCACAGTTCCAGCCCTGATCTCATAATGCAGCTGTCCCCCTCTGGTGAGAGCTTTTCAGTCTCATCTGAACAGCACCACTTCGGGGGACCCCTTGGGAGGACAGAGAAGAAAGCCAAGGAAGCCCAAATCACTGTGTAACAACCTGCGGACGTGATGACTGACCCAGTCTTTCAAGGCCTAACCCCTTCTTGAGAGAGTTCACCCCGTCTCCGACCTTGATGCTCATGACTTCAGCCCTGAACACCTCTTAAAGACTTCCCACCTTGGCCCTGTTACTCCAGGGAATGAGACTCCAGCATGAATTCTGGTAGGAACTCAAGGGAATTCAAGCCAGACAGTAAGAAGGCCCTGGAGAGGTGATTCCTGTGTCTCTGTGTCAGAATTCCGTGGAGAGATCAGGTGGGTCTTCACTGTCCTGACTGGCCTAGGTTGTCACTGTGTGGTTTGTGGCCAAGATGTCTTCCGCCCCCGCCTGACTCCTTTGACCCTGAGAGCTCTGGCCTGCTCACTCCCGTGCTCCTGCTGGGAGCAGGGTGTCCTCCAGCTTCTGCTGGTCACACGGAGACACCAGCACCTCTATGAAGCTGTCCTGGGTCTTGCTCTCTTTTTAAAAAATTTTCTTCTAGTAACACTCAGAAAAATGCAATTACTTTTCACAGCATTTTTATGTAGCACTGTATTTAAAATGCTGTGATTTAACCATTTAATACAGAATTCAAGATATTTTATATTGTTGACTTATATTAAATCTTTTAAACTCAGTGTGTATTTTTTGAAATTTTTATTAGTACATGTTTGGAGCACATAATGAATCAGTTGCAGAAATTTAAATATCATGTGGTTTCTCTTATATGAGAAAGCCAATATATAAGTAAAAAGCAAACAGAAAGATAATAGGGCAAAGGGAGCCCTTCTTCACAGGAAGGAGGAGGCAAGAGATGGAGGCCAGTGGGCAGGAAGGGAAAAGGGATTAAAAAAGAATTAGGCTGGGCATGGTGGTGCACACCTGGAGTCCCGGCACTCAGGAGGCTGAGAGGCTGAGGCAGGAGGATTGCTGTGAGTTGGAGACCAGTCTGGGCTATGAAGTGAGCTCAAGGCCAGCCTGAACTGCGTAGGGAAACCTTGTCTCAAAAAGACAAAAAGAAAAACAGAAGAAAAAAAATGAAACCAGAGCTTTTGCAAATGGGCAGGGGGGATGTAAGTGGGAAGGAGCGGAAAGGGTAGGATGAAAAGGGGGCCAAAACCCCCAAATGAAGACATGTGAAGCACACGCGCAGACTCCCGCCATAAATACCTTTGGTCTCTGGAAGCTGCAGATGTCATGGAACTTTTGTCTTTCTAGAAATTTGCCCTCCCTCAGGAGAGCGTGAGACCTCCCAGAGGAGGCAGAGTGGCTTATGATCCCTGGAGACTTCCTGGGAACCAGGTGCCTTTGTTTTGATGTTCCATAAAAATCCCTCAGGTCCTTCTAGATCATTCTGCTCCCTGGGGCTTTGCTCTGTGAAGCAGGGTCCAGGGCCCTGTCTGGGACCTGGGGACATGTTTGCTCTCGTAAGAGCCCCTCCCACCTTGCTCCATTCCCCTTGCTGGAAAACCATTTTCCAGTCAGGGCAAAGGTCAGGTTATCTTCCATTAAAGAAATCTTTTGACCGAAACTCAAAAAGTTTCCCCTAAATCAACCATGCAAAGGGTGGCTTTATGGCCACCTTATCTTTCTTCTTTCTCTTATGCTACTCCTTTTACTCCTTCATTTCTTAAAAACAAAACAAAACAAAAAAACCTATCTCTGTCCATGTGTGGAATAAAGAAAATAGAGTCAAACTAAACTCACATCATAAGTATTTCAAGCCCTTCCCACACCTTGTCGGGTCCAGGAAGATTATATTTGTAAGCCCGTGAGAAAGTTACTGGAATTCTAGCAAGTTAATTCCAATCTACTGCTTCCAGTGCAACATGTGGTGAGACTAAACATGCTAAGGTGTATTTGTAGTTGTGGGAAGCCAAGGGGGTCCTAAGACCACCTAGCATGATGGCTAACTGGAACAAAGTCCTCGAACCAGGGTTGGACCTGGGTTTTATTAATTCATGAAGAGGGGAGTGGCTCGATGATGAGTGACCGTAGTTGTGGTGGGAAGTACACGAGCACTGTGAGCCAGGCTAGGTAAGAGGCCTGAGATCACCTCTGCAGTATGTGGAGAGAATTTGCAGAACGATTAATCTGCACAGCACAATTCAAGGCAGTAGCTAATATTTTGGGGACAGTGCTTTGGCTCTGATGTGTAATTTATTATGTCCTGGGAAGTCATGGGCTCTTATCTCGAGGCTCAATCCCAGCCAACAGCATGGAGCCTGGTTCTCCCTCCACCCCGCTCACACATGCTTTTTGGGAGCTAAGGGACCAGGTAACCCTGACCTGCTGCCTTGCTTCAAAGACTACACATCCTCATCTCAGTGCCTCAGATAGACCGATTTACATTGCCTAAAGCCAGCTGAGGGGATAAGGCAAAGTCCTAGCCAGCCCTGTACATATCTACATGGAAACAGGACCAGGTTTAGCCAAGATGGAGATAATTGCTCTGCTTTCAAGGAGCCTCATCCAGGTGGTCCTCCGCGGTGAGCAGCTATTTGCTATAGACTTGATGTGGATTCCTGGAAGGAGTTGGCCTACTGAATGCATTTCTCTAACCTAAGTTATATATGGCTTTTTTCTGAGAGTGTTACAGACACACAGGTAAATAATTCCCCCTTTTCCCACCAAGAAGGCTACACAGTCCCTAGAAAGGATTCGCACTCTGATACGTGCATAGCTGCTGCTGCACATGTGGGCGCTCTGCCTCTGTCAGGTGACTGAATTAGTTTTCAACTATCAGTCAAATCAAAGCTGATGTGTGTTATGACATCTATTTGCTGTCCTTGTCTCATTGTTAAAAGTGTGAGTTCTGATGTCAGATTCTCTGGGTTCATACTCTGCTTCTTCTAATTGTGAACCTGGCAAATGACTTGGGAAAGGCATTCCACTTTTCTAAGCCTGAATTCTTTATGGATAAAATGGGAGTCGTAATAAGACTACTCACAAAGTTACTGCCAAACTAATGAAATCTTCTGTGTAATAAATTTGCGAGCTTAGCCCTGAATATATTGTGGCTTTCTTTTCATTGTTAACATTATTGTTCCAGTGAGATGTTTTCCATTGAAAAATCCAGAGAAAAGTTAACATGTGATTCCAAATCTATGGCTACCCTGTTTGTCTACATTTTCTCAATTTAAGAGAAGCTTCATGGTTTCACTGGAAGAATATTTTAGCGTTACCTGGCTCCAGGGATGATTAGACTTGGAGGAAGAGTTATCTTTGTCAAAAGTCTGCACTACCGGGGCTCAGGTAGTTATGCTGTATGTTCAAAGAACAGTGGTTTAGTCCTTGTTCCATGCCAACACAGAGCGAGTGGTGGTAGAAAAACCTTAGCAAATTTGAGATCCTTTTCTTCATCCTGGAAGAATTACATAGAATCTATGTCTAGCATCAGAAGTTAATGGAGTTGAAATGCTCAGAATAGAAAAGCCACTGTTACAAGCTTTCTTTCTAGGAGAAATCAGGCTTACAAAGGGCAATTTAAAGCCCAAACTGAGGGCAGACTGGCTGAGACACACACATCCACTTAAGGACAGATGGATTGAATCTGCACTTACATTGGTAGCCAATTAGGTAAGTGAAAACTTCTGCTTTGAGGGTTTTAGCTTCAAAAACTTGATAGAACAGAAGTTTGATTATAGTGACTGAAATAAGAAATAGAATTACTGTGCTGTATTATAATTGAAAGCTGGAAACTGTTGTGGCTCTTTGTTCCTTTCAAATATTTTAGTCTCCAGGTTTTGAGGGGAGATTGCTGGTGAAGTCTGAATGCATTATGCTGCTAGAAAATAATTATGGAAAAATTATGGTAAGGAGGAGCTCTAGGGTTGAACTCAGATGAATCTGCAAAAATAATTAACAAATCTGGTATAGAAAGATTACCTTAGAGCTAATTGTAGGTCCCCTCAGCTTTATTAGTTGAATAATTAATTCAAATATTATTGAGGATCTAGCATCTCCCTGACATGGGCTAAAAATGTAATATCAATGATAGTGGTGAGTAGTCAAAAATTCAATCCTAGGAAAATGATGTATTATGTCCCCTGGTTTAAGTGATAGTCAAGCTCATGGAAGGGGAAAATCATCCACAGAAGTTAAGAAGAAGAGATGAAAAGGAGGAAGCATCACATTTAAAGAAAAATTAAAAGGAACCAGTATTAATAAGGTAAATATGAGAGCAGTAGCAGAGGGCAGGAAGAAAGTATTTTGAGTTGAAGAGGTGATGGGCTTTACATGTATTTTCCTTTCACAAGTCCCACGGAAAGAAATGAAAAGTTACCAAGAGAAATAAATCAGTAGTGTTTCTCAAATCAGGCAGAGACACAATGCAAACCACAGAGCTCGATCAGTTTCCAGAAGGTGGAACATGTGTTCTGTGTTAAGAGGAGCAGGAGCAGGTACCGGGGCTGGAGCACGCACACAGAGTGCCGTGGTGGAGGTAGGAGCCGTGCTGCCTGGTGCCAGGGCCTCTGAGATTCTGCCAGCCTCACACAGTGAGGTCCAGGTGCCATGGTGCAGCTGTCAGGCAATGTGTTCTCCAAACAGCTGTGCAAGTTAGTGCCCTCCTGGCACCACTCACCAAACATGAGTAAAACTGAGAGGAGACCTTGCTTGCTTCCTGACTTCTGCTCACATAGTTTAAAGAAAAATTCCCTGAGTGCTCATAACATGCAATCCTTCGCTATCGTTTTGGAGACTTGGTGAGACAGGGCTGCACACTGATAGAGGGAGCCCAGTCTGTGAAGTATTGGGTAAATGATCCCTCTGTTTGTGTCTTCACATAGACCTATTCGTCTTTCTCCATTTCTGTCTTTCTCTTCTCCCACACATGTTGCCAACATGAACCAATGAATCAATCCTGAATGAAACAGGTAATTCAGAACACAGACAATACTTTTATACTTTTCTTCACTGCCATCTGTAAACAGATTTGGGAAACTGTGTTAGCCTGAGAACAGTCTGCTGTGATACAAATCAGTTGAAAACAACAAAGATGTTAGAAGTTTGAAGATACAATGTCTGAAGAGTAAAAGTTTAAAAGAAATACTAGAAGAAAACCCCAAAGAATGCTCTTAGTCTTCAACTAAAATAAGACGAGGGGGTTAGAGTGGAAAAATCTTAGATGTTCCATTTATTGGAGCTGCAAATTTTCGTGTTGGGTTTTGGAGAAAAAAGAAATCAAAATGTCATTCAGAAATTACCAGAGAAACAATAGAAGAAAATTTATATATTTTTTAGACCCAAACACATCCATCTTCAGTTTGAAAGGGAGAGCAGAATGAAGAGCAGAGAAAGAAGAATCACCTGCACCGAGATGGGGGAAAGGTGGAGAAGATTCTAGCCTTCATTTGTGGCCTCCAAGAAATGGGAATCAAGCTTCCTATTAGGGACATGGTATACTTGAAGACTGAGGTGTGAGAAAATACGAACTGGAACTTAAAATGATATGTTCAGCCAAATAACAAATCAAGAATTCAGATTAAAGTAAGGGTATTTTTATACATGCAAGGCAGAAATCTACCACTCATAGATGTCTCAAAGTAATTTATCTAGTAAAACAAAACAGGAGTTAAAACATCAGGCAGAAATGAGATCCACAAAACAGAGTACTTAATCTATTTTGTGTTTTGCTTATGTAGCAGAAAGTCTCTGTCTTGTAGCAAATACACATGAAAAATATGAGAAGTCATAGAATCAGTCAGTAACTTGTGCTCAAATGATACAGAAAAAATAGATCTCAAACTTTTCTGTAATTTCATATCTATTTTGAAATGAAGACAATTAAAAATTAAGTGAACTGTAAATGATAGAGAAAACATCAGCTTTCCAATGAGGTTTACCCATTCCACAGTACATCCTAATCCTAACTAAGGTTCTAACCCCACCTTCTTTTTTTTTTGTACTGAGGATTGAACTTGCAATCTTGCACTTGCCAGGCAGGCGCTTATGCTGCAGAGCTAAATCCTCAGTCTAACTTCATCTTCTATTCCCCATTCCCTAGCTCACCCTTCTAGCACCACCCAATAATTGACTTATTATATATTTAATTGTTTATATGTTTCTTGTCTTTCACCTTTGCCCATCAACCAGTTTAAACCTTTCATGAGGAGCTCTGTTCAAAACTCCTGAGCAGTAAACTGCCAAGAACATGGAGTTCTTGATAAATATTTCTGAATGAACCAACAACCTTATTATCACACACATTAGTAATAAGTAAAATGGCACTCTTTACAAAATAATAAAATTGCAGTTACTTACTTGTTGTCTGAGATTACCAGGTCTCTCTCTCTCTCTCTCTCTCCCCGTCTCTGGTTTTTTGAAACAAGGTCTCACTCTAATTGAGGTTGGCCTCACTCACAGCAATGCCCCTGTCTCAGCCTCCCAAGTGCTGGGGTTACGCATGTGCCACCACAGCTGGCCTAATTTTCATAGCAATTTCTACATGGATCCAGCATTTGTAGGATTACAGGCCTCTGGGATGATCTTGCAAATAAGATGTCTTCTCCAGTCTCTCCAAGGGAAGAAAATTTCAATGCCAGGATGCAAGTCTTAAGAGAGCTGGAGAAGGGGTTTGATGCATCATCCTCTTTGCAAAATGATGTATAAGTAAATTAAAATAAGTGTCAGTGTATTTTTAACAAGAAAATTAATTATATGACAGTTACACAGTTGATTGAGGATGTAAATTAGAGCAAAGAATTCCTTTTAAATGTAAATTAGAATGTAAATTAGAGCAATAGGGCTCCAGTGGGTATTTTTTTTTTTTTTTTAGGAAGAGAACTAATTTCCTATAGCAAAATGTGATGAAGAATCTACATGGCCTTAATGATAAAGTGAAATCGAAGCATCATGAAGATAAGCGAATGTATACAAACATGTGCTGCCTCTTCTCCCTACTGGTTAACCTGTGCTCCAGAGGCAATCTCATCTGGGTCCTTGGACACTTCTTGATTCTTCAAAGAACCACCTTTAAGTAATTATAAAATTGTAAGCACCAAGTTTTGTTTCTGAGATAATCTACAAGTCAGGTTACTTTTACTTACAAGAATAGATAGTAAATGATATAAACCTCTACATAATAAAGTGTGATATAATGACCAAAATAGATGGCCAAGACAGAGAAGGCTTGGTTTTATTTGAAGACACAGATTAGCAATTCAAATTTTAAAAAAGTAACTCATAAAACGGAACCTCAGCATTTGGGGTCCTGAAATGTGTGTGAATACAGATGTGAAGATGCAGTGTAATAGAGAGTTCCTCATTTTTTACAGTAGAGTAGTTAGACTTACCTTAAACTCATGAATATTACAAATGATGGATCTAAACATTATGATTATAAGCACTCCAAGAAACATAAATTTTCATTAGCAGTTATCAAAAATGAGACTTGAGAGTGAAGGGAGGTTTAATTTTCAACTTAACTCTTACCTTTCAGTTTGAATTCGAAAATTTAAATTAGGTACTGGATATCTCCAGAAAAATACCTGGTACCATGAACATCATCTGTGAGCACTGGTTCTGCCCACTCCCTCCATAGGAAGGGAGGAAGGGTAAAGTGAGGACTTTGTCATATTCTTTGTTAAATAGCTTTTAACATTATTTTGCTATCAAATAAAATGAAAACATTTAAAATATGTATATGGGCATGTGTGATGTGTGTTGTGAGGGAGATATTTTGTGTTTGCTGCTTTATAATTAGAAGATGAGCAGGTAACAAAGTTAAATGCTTCCATGAGGCTAAATCAGATAAGAGCAAAGAGTTCGTTGGATTTGAAATCTGGAGGGAATCTGATGAATGCGATTTAAATAGAATAGGGAGGCAGAAGTGAAATTGCAGAGGACCCTTTCCTCAGTGAGGAGTAAACAGTAACAAGGGCAGCAGATAAACATGTAAACTATTTTCAAAACATTTTGATACGCGAGAAGGGAGGCAGATAGTATGAAAGCTAAAGACCTAACATATATTTATTGATTGATTGGTTGACTTTTATTAGAACATGTTCCCAGTGCATAACAATTACATCCACTGTGGAGAATTGGTACATGTACAGAACACATTTGGCTCCTTTTCTCCACCCCTGTTTTATTTGTTCAGCATCAGATTCGTTTATTCTTCTTATAAGACCTTATATGGTTAATTATCATATATACAGACAATAGGCCAAAGAACATATAAAATGTTAGACAATCATACTAAGTCAAGAGCTGACACTTAAAGAACATGGTTACCTACTATAAAATAGAGTGTGTTGTATCGAATTGCTTCAGCCTTAAATGGAAGAACCATGATAGGCAGAGAGCATTAACTGATTGCATAAAGATTTTTCCAACATAAAGGATCTATATCTTTGTTATCTTTTTCATTTTGCATGTGCAATACATTCTCCTGGAGGCTTGTTTTAAAATTTTAAGACTCTTGTTATTTTCCTCCTTTTGACTTACTCTTTCAGTAATATCTTTTGTAGATAATCCTACAAAGGCTTCTAAGGCTTTTAAGAAATTACTGCATATGTTTGAAGTATCTTTTACTATGTCTGGCTACTCATACAGAAATAATGCAGTGAACCATCAAGTTTACTTTTTTCATTTTATAAGATTGTGGTACATTAAATTCTTCTTCTCCAGTATGACAAATATGCTAATTTGATAAATCACCTATCTTTGCCATTTAGAAATGACTCCTTAATATGACACAATTGTGCCTGGTAATGGTGTCATTCCTTAGGTGATGTAAAGGGCCTCTGTCATTTTAGGTTGACTTACTAGACCAAATACTGGTTTGTCTTTAAAACTTTACTTGAGAAATAAAACATTGTGTTGATGTGTAACAAACTACACAAAACAGTAGAATAAAAGCCATTTTAATGTGCATACAGATTCTAAAAGTATTGGTTGCAGCAGCTACCTATGGCTGCTCCATGTGGCATGGGCTTCCTCACAACATGGCAGCTGGACTCCAAAAGGCAAGCATTCAGACACCCTTTTAGTGACCTAATCCTGGAAGCTGCAAAGCATCATTTCTGCCATATTGCATTAGGCTGATGAGTCACAAGCACTCTCACAGATTGAAAGATACAGAAATAGATCTCACCTTTTACTTTTAACTCTGTCTTCTTATTTTATTAGTACATTTTAGATATACATAATGATCACATTCATCATAGGGGGTTTACACCTGTACATGATACATCTTGTTTCTTCTTTTTTTCCATTTGCATTCCCCTCCCCTCTCTATGATTACTCTTCCCCTCTTTATTTTTTAAACAAAGCTTTGTTTCCACTTTTTACTTCTATTCCTATTTGTTTTTGACCCCTTTCTTCTTTCCAGATCGCTCCTTTTGAAGGGAAGAGTGTCATCCATGTTGTGAAAAGAGCCTGAGAATGGATAATATGTGTATAGATGTTGATGTAAGTTTCGCCATTTGTGGAAAATACAACCTGCTAAACTACCAGAGCTCTAAATCACTAAGACAAGAATACTTTCAAGGATGACAAGTCTGGCAGTATGTAATATACTTCCAATCTATCCATAGTATTATATGTATTTATTATGTAACTTAATTATTATAAACTTGGCACATCACATTCTAATTTTAATGGAAGAATCACAAATATGTATTGACAAATAATTGAAGATAATTTAATAAAAATAAAAATTTCATTGCTATAATCAGTAATAAGCATTTAATTTAAAGCATAAGAAAAAATATTGAAGACTTGCCTTAAAAGTATAGAATATTTGGACATTTTCCAAATGCTCCAAATAATATAACTTATTTAACATCCATTTAAAACATTATACAAAATTGTAGCAAAGTTGATTTTTTTGTTTTATATTTATTGAGACTCTAGTTAATCAAAAGAAAGGAAAGGGATCATATCAATGATTATTTCCATGAAAATGGAAATTGAAATCACAGCTACTTGTACATATAGGTCCCGTGGTTTTGGATATGTAGATATAGAAAGTGGCTAGTGCCTGGCACAATTAGCACCTTGAAAACACAGTTGAATGAGTCCAATGACAGATCTCCACCCCCTTGAGCCTTTGTCTCTATTCTTGGCTGGGAAAGAAATGAGTGGTGTGAGATAAAGAGAAGAGGGTAAGAACCGCAGACTGGAGAAGAAGCCAATGGTGCCATGATGAGTTTTCCTGGAAACTTTCTTCTGCTGAAACTTTAACTTGGAGATGGATTTATACTATCAAAAAGTTCTTTCGAGAAAGTTTTAATTTGCTAAACTAGTTCTCATCACTGGCAGTAGTATTCACACCTAACTGCTAAGCTGATGACTGGTTACAAATGAGTAACCTGTTTTGAAAGTAATTTGATAATTAATAATTAATGAGAGTTAGAAGATTCCATTATTGCCAATATAACGCAGTGGATAGATTTACTTATAGATTGTGAATATGTAAGAAGCAAATAGCATGTGTTTTAAAAAGAATGTTTAATGTCTGTGTTGCACTAAATACACTGCAAAATGTTTTCTCATTATATTACTCAATGTAATTTTCTGTTATTTTAATTGTAAAATATGCTTCCACATGTTGCATTGGTTCATTTATTGACAATTTCCCCCAATTATCAAAGAAAAGGGTTGTGTATGCATTTCTTATAAAGTCAAAATTTAAAAAAATAATTTCCTGAATATAGTGAAAGAGCTCCTAGGCTGTCTAATGTGACTCTTCTGGCCATCCTTTGACTACTTTTTATATGTGAATGGTTATTCTACCATATCTTGTTAAACAAGGAGTTCAATTTCCTATCAGTGTTTCTTGTTTCATCTAATTCTCCCTCTTCTGTTTACTAAATCCCTGAAAAAGCTTTTTTGGCAAGTGCATGGTTTCTTTTTTGAGGAGGAATATTCTTTTCAACCCGATGTTTGGACTGGACCTTCTACATGGGCAGAGGTCTGCCCTGACCTTGATTTGTGACCTACAGACCCTCAGTCTCTGGACCTCCTGCTGGATCCTCCTCAGAGTTCACTTGGGAAACCATTTCACAGCAACTGGTTTTGTTCTGTCTTAAGAGATTTTTATAAGCTCGTAAGCATATTTTTTACATATATCAAATGTAGTATATTTTTATATTAAATAAATTTTATATTGTTCATTTGTAAATTCTGCCATATTTGACACTATAAATGATGGATAAGTCTTGCCAATGCAGTTCTGGCTCCATAGGCCATCAGCTTTTTTCTAGCAGTCATTAATTACCCCTGTTTGCTGAGCTCCTCCTACTGTGTCGCTTTCTACAACCGTTTTTCTCCTGGGACGCCATCGCTCGGGGGCTGGGGTTAGATGCCCGGTGCACCTCTGACTGCCGGACTCATCGCAGTCCTGGTTGCTGTCACTGCTTCCCCACTCGTGTCTCACTGGCGCACACACCAAAAATATACCAGGTGACTCTTCCTTTTCCGGCTGTCTTCCCAGCCTTAAGGAAATGCTTACATTACTTGATACTTAATAAAAATTGTTATACTTAATTACTTCTGCCTCTGTAGAATATTCTTTTTGCCCTGAGCTCTTTTATTCTTGCTAGCATTTCTGAAGCTCTTTTAACTTTACTTATTAAGTTCACTACCCTTCCTTTCCTCATCTCTTTCTTCTCTTCATTTCCCAAACATGTTTACTGTATTTTATTTTTCATTTTTCTCAGGACCATAAAGCTATTGGGTGCTTAGAGGAAAGGAGTCATTTGATATTTAGAGATGAGGAAAGTCAGAGGAGTCTAGATGAGTACAAAGCAGTTGACTTCTCCAGGACTAGAATTTCATGCTGAAGTGTCTCACATTACTATGTCCACATCATTCAGTCTTTCAAAATGAGAACTTGCTTGTCAGGGACTCCTCCTAAGCCACAAAAATATCAGCAGAAAGTTATCAGAAGCAGGAGCGCTTCCCTTCTTCAATAACTTGATCCTGCTTCTTAGCCTTTGAGCTGCCCCATGTTTTGCTACACAATTACTTTGAGTTTCTATCATTTAGGATGTGTGTTTTGTAAGGATAGAATAAAATTTTAGCTGTTTTTTAAAAATTAAAAGCCACTCAAGCCTACAACAATTACAAGGATAGTGTAAGATTTGCCGCATTTGAATAATTTTCTGTGTCTGTTTTTTGGGGTTCCTGTCTTGTTCTTTGCTTCCCCCTGCAAGAGGGCTTTTCCACCCTGCTGCGATGGAGAAATCACACCCAAGTGCTGGATCACAGGCTGTACTGTTGCATCCCACAGGGATTCTCCCAGGTGACACTGGGCTTCCCTTGCAAGCGAGAACGTTGGCAGTCAGGGCGCTGGGGCAGACCCCGGGCTGGCTCTCCACTGTCCTCCCTGCTCACTCTCACCTCTGACTCGGGACTTGCTGAGTCTGTGCCCCTGTGGGGTTCACAGTGGGCGTCCTTTCTGCTCTGTTTTAACCACAGGACCTCTTTGCAGTTCATTTTTGATTTGCATAAATTTGTTACACTTCCTAATGCTGGAGACCCTGTTTCTTTCCTTTTCACTGTCAAAATTTCCCCTTGACTGTCCTTAGTTTTGGGACTGTCCTTTGCTCAGTTGCTGTCTTGAGCCTGAACCCTTGATCTTTCCTTTGATTTTAAATCAAAGTGAGTAGTACTTTGTTCTTGGTTTTCCATCCAGGTTCTGAAATACTTACCTAGTAAACATTTAAACATTTCATACTGGGGGAAAGAAATTAGCAAATGATAGTGTTGTGTGGGTGTGATATTGAGAATTAAACCCAGGGTCTTCATTTAGCAATGCTCCTAGACTTTTCTTTCGCTTTCTTTTTTGACATAGGGTCTTACCATGTTGCCAAGTTGCCTGGGCTGGGCTTGGACTTTCCATCCTCATACCTCAACCTCCCACAGTACTAGGATTCTAGGATTCTAGTCAGGTACCACCATGCCAGTTCTAAGTCATTGTTCTCTACTGTAAGTCCCTGGCATAGAACTAGGTGAATTCTTCCTTTAAGTCTAACTTGCATGTCTTAAACTATAAAGCAATAGTTGTAATTGGCAAATATATAAATAAATCACTAATCTCCCCTTTATTTCTTCCTTTGACTGTAACCTTTTTATTAAAAATTTTACAAAACAAAATATGCAGCATGTCAAATGTGTGATGTCTTAACATTGTGTGAGATCCAGATGTGTTTAAGACATGGAGAACTAATCAGAGGCAGTAACTATTTATTTCTAGTGATGGGGCGAAAATGGGGCAAATCTTGGAAGGTTCTGTTCAGATACGAATCCAAGTGCTTGGCTGCTGAGCCCAGATCTTATCTGAACTGTTTGGACCTTTCAAGTCTTGACACAAGGCTGGATGTCTTATGAGAACAGCTTCATCTGAGTTTTTTGAGGATGCTGGATTCCAGCTGGAACCCAAAACTGCAGAGAGAGGCACAAATGAAGAATAATGGGGGGAAAATGCTGAACTTCCTCAAACCTCAGAAAGAGTCTTTGGTTAAATTTGGAGGAAAGGTTAGGGATTAAGAGCAACTTTTATTTTATCTGGCTGCGTTTATCCACCACCCTTAAAAATTCTATTTTAATCTTCCAAGAGGAAGGTCATTAATATTGCTTTGTTTTTGGTTGGGCAACACAGGGGAGCATTTTTTCCAAACAATGAAATTTCGCTTGTTTTACTGTCATGCATAGAATTGTGACAGCAGATGACTCTCCACAATGGCAGAGTATGTGCCACCCTAGCACATGCCTAGGTGTGGCTTTAGGCGTCACACTGAAAAGAGCCTCGACTAAAGTTAGACAGTAAAGTGTGACTCCTTGTGAGCATGGAGAAGAGGCAGGAGCAAATATTCTCTGTTTTGTCGTTCTTTATTAACACTGCAAGCAGCACACATATCTGAAACCAAGTTCCTTTGTTTTTTCTTCCTATATTTATAGTTTTATTTTACTTTAATTACACCAATTACACTTTAGGGATTTTGATTATAAAAATATGTGGGTGCAGAGCATGAATAGTCATTCCTTGCTTCCTATGTGCTGACTTTGTGTTCATAATTTCAGTGCTGTAAGAGGTAAATATTATTTATTTTGCAGAGCCTGAGGTTCGGAGAGGGTTGATTATTCCCTTAAGTTTGCACAGTTGGTATGATGTTTCGTTTTATGGGTTAACCTGACTGGGTCATGACGCCGAGGTATTTGGTCAGACATTCTTCTGGGTATTTTGGTACCCCTCACGTTTGAATCGGTGGACTTTGAGTAAAAAAAATTGGCCTCCCAAAGTGAGTGGGCCTCTTCCCTTCTGGGGAAAGGCTAACTAGAAGCCAACACTGATCACTCCTGTATCGGGACGATACTGCTAATACCCTACCTTTGAACCTCATGAGCAACAGTGGCTCTTCCTCATTCGGTAGCACACCTTCTTGGGACTCAGCTTGCTCTCCTTTCCTAGATATCCAGCCTGTTGGTCTGCTGCAGTTTGGTCTCATCAAGCCTGCATTGATGCACTAGCAAATTCTTTAAAGTAAGTCTCTCTTGTTATGTGTGTGCATTCTATTGGTTCTATATCTTTGGAGAACACAGACTACTACAGCCAGCAAACAACAAAGTCAAAGTTCAGATCTAAGGCTATTGACTTTCAGAGAATTACACCAAATCCCATTTTTATATGCACATTGCTTTACTTGCTAGCCAAGTTCAAATTTTACTCTGTGTTCAGATTTACAGTCATGCCCGCACCCATACCTGAGTCATGCTAATACAGTTACTGTGTCCTCTTTCTCATATAATTTTGAGATTTAAGGCTTTTGTTTGTGCCATGAAAATTTTAAGAAAGAGTGATGAATCTGGCTCTCAACATACAATCTTGTAAAGATAAGCTTTATCATATTTCTGTTATATAATAGTAATATTTTTCCACTTATCACAGTGTTGTTGGCCAATTTTATTCCTAAAATCTGCTTAACTCCTAATAACATGATATTTTCCTAAATTATCCCCAAATTTTGGCTTCACCGAAGATATTTTTCTGTTATTGTAATGATTTTATCAAATTATTCAGTTTGCATACAACTAAACTGTAACATGTAAAATAGAGTAATTATAGTAAGAAATGAAACAGTACTAGCAAAAGAATATGGAAAACTCTGGAATATGATTTTTACAGGCCCTCTGAAAATTGCCTCAAATAGAAGATTTTGGGTAATAATACTTATAGTTGTTAATCATCTGTCTTGTTACCTAGGTATGTAGCTATTTATTTGTCTATTTTTGTCACTCCTTGGTATAAGTTTCAGCTTAGATTTATATTTACAATACATTTGAGTAAAAGCTAGGGTATTTTAGTAATTTTGAGATGCTGAAATAAAATACCTTAGACTGGATAATTTATAAAGTGCAGAAAATTATTGCCACCATCGCTAGATTACTCGATCAAGGCTTCTGGAGATTAGCAGCCAGGGACCGTCTGGTTTCCACACACAGTAAGTGGGTGTGCCCTCACATGGCAGGAGAGCAAAGGGGACCCAAAAGCCCCTTCAGCTCTTTCATTAAAAGGGTAGTAATCAGACAGATGTGGTAGTGCACATTTGTAATCTCATCACTGAGGAGGGCAGAGTCAGGAAGATTTCAGTGAGTTTGAGGCTAACCTGGGCTACACAATGTGTTCAAGCACAGTTTGAACTTCAAAATGAGACCCTGTCTCAGAAAGAGGGGGGCGATAATCTCATTCAGGAGAGCCTTCATCATCATGATGCAGTCGCCTCCCAAGGCTCCCTGCTCTTAATAACTAAACACGGGGGATTAGGTGTCTGTTTAAGAGCATTATAGGGACTAGCATAGGTGTTGGAACAAGGCTACGAGAACAAAGCTGAGGAGTTTTTGCACGAGCTGAAAGTCTTTGCACATGCCAGAATCTCAGTTATGTTAGGGGCTGGAGCTGGAGAATTGCAACTTTGAGTCCATCCTGGTACCCATATAATTCCCAAAATGAGCTATGTGTGTGTGATGGTAGGGTGTGTGGTGGTGGATACATTTTTTGTTTTTAAAAAATTTTTATACATGAGCCACTATCTTTTATTCATTTTTTTTTATTTTGAAGGAAGTAGAAATACAACAGAACAAGACAAAACAAAGCTAATTGAGACAGTGTAGTGAATCTGGTACAGAACTTCACAGCAGGTTACCGGGATAACAGTAATAGGTACCATAGTATATATTTTATTATCTTCACAATAGTTGTCTAGTCAATTAGAGAAAAATGAAACCAAAGACAGAACATTATAAAACCAATTGAAAGAGAATATTGAATAGAGTAAAGCAATTAATCATAATGAAACAAAACTGAAAACAACATTTGCTTTCAAACAGAGGATAGAGGAGACCCCCCATATTTGCTATATTCATACAGTCATCCTCCCAAGAGATGCTCAGACCTCTGTCCCCAGTTGCTAACAGGAGTGGGAGGTGGGTGGGAAGGACGGGTTTGGGTTGTTTGATTCCAAGCCCATGAACTGGTAGACACAATAGTGTCTCCTCCTGGCTCACGCTGGAGGAAGGCGCTTACCAAGAGGACGGGCGAATTGCTTCTTTGTGCAGCTGCCCGGGTTTCACCATGGCCGAGACCGGATCTCAGGGACCGCTCACTGGTTCTCCTCCTGGCTCACACCTGGAGGAAGGTGACTACCAAGAGAGTGGGTGCATTGCTTCTTTGTGCAACCTCCTGGATTGCACCATGGCCGTGGCTGGATCTCAGGGGCTGCTCACTGGTTCCTGAGCCACTGTCTTATGTACCTTATATTCATCACCTAAGTCATCAGATTATTGCATTGTGACACAGAAATTAACTCCCACATTTTTAGGAGCAAAGACGCTGCCTATTCACCCTTCTTCCTGACGGCCCTTTGCCAGAGGTAGAAAGCAAAGTTCTTGATTCCCTTCTCTCTCTCTGGAAACATCTTTCACCTGATTGTTTCTTCTTTGTTTAGTATTAGAATTCCTTTAAGATTTGTCTGGGTCCTTTTGTCTTAAATATTCTCTTGTTAGGTTATTTTATCTCTACCACTTACTTCACTTAACATTTGTACATTGTTTGTATGTATAATAGACATTGTAAAAATGAAAGGGAAGGAAAGTGCTCTAAAGGATATAACTGTGTGTATGTTTAAGTGTGTAAGATAGATGACCATATTACTAAGTTTTAGTTGGATCACTGAACAGAATGTCATTTTTTGTCTATCCACTTTTTATGCTTTGTTTTTGTAACTTGAACAACTATTTCTAAGATGACAATATGTAATTTATCAACTAGTGATTTCTTAGCTTTTTTTTGAAATTCTGTATTATTTCTACCTTTTTTTCTATTTTGTTTTTTTCTTTAAATAAAAAAAGACTCCCCTCCCTGGTGAGCGGCTGTGAGTATGGCAGGCTGCGGTGGCCAACGGCGGGAGCCACTGGCGTCTCCTGAGACCTGTGCCATTCTGGGACCTGGGGCGCAGGGAAACCAATCAACCACTCCCCTCCCTGTCTTGTTTAATTTCAACATACATGAAAGTATGGACAGCTATTTTGAAGAGAATGAGAGACACTATGACAGCCATTAGTAACTTCCCTATGGTCTGGTCTTGAAGACCTAAAATGCCTTCCTCATTCTGTTTGGATCAGTTTTATACTGTTGTTTTGTATGAATTCTCTGTATGTGAAGATATGGACAACTATTTGGAAGAAAACAAGAGACAACATGATAGAGAGTGAAGATCTCTGGTTGTCTAGCTTTGAAATTTATATCTCTTACATTGCTGTCTTATGTCCTGCTTTGTTCTGATTTGTTGTGTTTAATTTTATCCCCTTTAAAATTAAAAAATAAATAAATAAGAAGTTAAAGTAAAAAAAAAAACAAAAAAGTGGATAATATTTCTGTACTGTGACCTTGTAAGATTCACAGACATCTGTCATATATTATGCAACCTGAGATTTTTTTCTGATAACAATTCACTAAAACTAGAAATTAAATAGTTTAATTTTTAAGTGACTGTGAAAACTTTTAAAAACAAAATGTAGTATTTTCTACTGGGAATAGAGTTCAAATACTGCCCAGTATATCAGAACTGTTGCAATAATTTATTATTAGTCCCTTTAAATATTATTTTTTCCTCTTGATCCAATATGAACTGAAAGAGGCTGACTAATGTATTTTAAATATGTTTTTAGCTATTGACCTTTACATTTACTGTTGTTTTCTCACTACAAATGGAGAACCGGGTTATTGTATGGTTTCTCCTCCTATCTCCTGCACATTTCAGTGTGTACTGCTCATGTCTGCAATAAGCCATCCTTTTATTGGTCTTCTTTAATATTTTATTCTTTTGATTCAAACTTACATTGATATTTACCTAATCTCCTCAGTGCATCAGTTTTCTACTGCTGCACAGCAATTACCACACACTTGGCAGCTTTCACCTTTGGTTTATCAGCTTGCATTCAGCTGCATCAGGAGTCCGGTGCAGTGCGGCTGAATTCTCCCAGCTGAAATCGAGGTGCAGGCTGGGCTGAGATCTCATCTGGGGCTCCAGAGAGACACAGGCTTCCGAGCTCATTACGCTTGTTGGTGTGATCCAGTCTCCTGCATCAATAAGTCTGAGGTTTTTGGTTTTTTGCCCGTTGTTAGCTGGGACTACTCGCAGCCTCTGAGAACCTTGGTGGAACATGAAATCTTTTCCGGGCTTCAGCTCTTTGAGTTTCTCTTCTTCCAGCAGCTGTAGTAAACTTTCCACACTTTAAGAGCTTGTGTGAGACATGAGGTCTACCCTGGAGATGTCCCTATTTAAGGCTAACTCTGTCACATGACGATATTCAGCCATGGGAGAGAAGTCCTGTTGAGGTGGATAAGGCAGGATGTGTCCCTCAGGGGCCAGGGGGTTGCCAGAGACATGCTAGAATTGTGGTTACCCCACGCTGCATTCTTTCTGTGTCCATTTAAAAAGATGTGTCTGTGACCATTCCTCGGGATCTTTCTGAATCAACTTTTACAATCAGCTTTTGTTATAACTAACATGCAGCAGGGCTTTATTTTGTGGTTCAAACTGAGTTTATGCTTCTACAGTGTGAGTTTAGCTCATGTTAATTTATAGAAACGTGGTCCTAAGGTTTTCTGTGTATTATTTTCTATTTTTGTCTCTCTTTAAAAAATCTTCACTGTATTATCTGTAGACACATATACTTTTCACATGCATTGGGTGTGTTTCTTTGAATCATTCATAAACCATTTTTCCATACTATTTTACAGTTGTAAAGGTTTAGAGCTTTTTACCTTTTATGTATGACTTTACCTGATACATGTTACCTTTTTTTTTTTTCTTTTTAAAAACAGCTACTTCCTCATTTGGACAAAAATTTACCGGGCTCCCAATGATTAATTAACATAAATTTAATGATTTCTACTGAAAGTCAGGAAACTTGATCTTAACATTAATGATATTCATGTTTGAATGCTGGTTATACAAAAGAGAATTATGTTCTAGAGATATATCATTTTTTAAGCTCTATCAGCAGGACCTAACTTTGTAAATGTTAAGTTCAAGAGGAATACACGTTTACAGTTTGTTGAGTTGTCTGTAAATGTGACCTCTCATCCTGTGTTCCCTAAACTTTTAGTCTGATCCCTTCTGAGGGACCAGAATCTTGGGAACTCAGGATTAGAAGATATTTTTTTTATACAAAAACTTTCCTTACAAATTATGGCTCACTGAATTTTACTCTGGAATTTGACCTTGAATTACTGAGCTGTATCCCTTTATTTTACAAGAAAAGAAACTGTGGTCCAGGTAAGTTAAAAACTCGCCTCACTAACCCAGCTGGACTACAGGAGTTCGCCCAAATCCTATTGTGTATTATTCCTTCAGGCCTGCATGTTGCTTTCCTTTTGAAAACAGACCGAGGAAATTCCAAAGTCGAAAATGTTGTTGGGACCACTTAAAATGTGAATAACAAACTTTAATCCATGACCTGAGTCATTTATTACCGTGTTCCTATTCGGCATCGGAGCTTTCTAAAGCACACTCTTGTGGGTGCTCAACTTAAGGTTTTAGAGTTTAACAGCTAATTGAATCTATTGGCAACTTTTCCTGTGTGGTTTTAACCATTTCAAAGTATTACAAATTTGGATGGACCAGAAATTTCCTATTTCTGTGTTTGATATAAAACTCCTATGAATGATTAAGTTCTTTAATAGTCAGTATTAAATTCTTTAGTATTGAAACTTTCTATGTAGAATTTTCTTTTTACCAACTCTATTCACAGTTTTATCCTCTAAGTGATAGCATAAATGAAGTAGGTGCTGTCTTCCTCTCATGTCTTACAATTATTCTGTTGCATATTGATTTCTTTTCAAAAAGAGCTATATTTTATTTTTGCCACAGTAATCAATTATCTCTAGTAATTTCAACATTTTCCCCTGGTTTCAATCTATTTCTAAAAGGAAACTGCTGTTTCGATGACTTTCTCTCCTGTTCAGTCATTGTTTCTTTATAGACTGAGAGATGCTCATAGAAGTTTAGGCATCAAGTTAAGCAGTATTATAGAGTTTTCCCTTTGTTCTCCCCTCTTCCTAGAAAGTTGAAAGGGAATCATCAGTAAGTCTGTAGAAATGTACCGGAAGCGAGCTCATTATGTAACTAGATCATCCTGATATGACTGATTTTTATTAGGACAAAAAGTTATGGCTCATTTGTCTATATCTTTCTTCAAGTCAGTTTCCACATAAGATTGCCCACCGCTAATGTGAAAATCTAGAGTAAACACAAATGTTAGGGATGAATTTTAAGTTTGCACGACCTGGCTGTGGGAGCTTGAGCAACTCTTTTAACTAATCAGGGCCACACTTGCTTTTATAAAAATGCAGACAAGAATGCTTTTTCCCTTTAGTTGTAAGGATTGAATGATTTCATGCAAACATGATATAATGATATAATGAAAGACTTTGGGCACAAGAAGCCTGGCTTTTGCAGGGCTTTGCAAAGATTAATCTCATTTTCTTTTTAATTTCTACTGTTGCTTTTGACTCAGAATGTACGAGTCCTGGTCTAATATGACCCATCATCCTCTGGCCATCTATTCAACCTCATACTCTGTATGTTTGCAGATGAAAATCTTCCTGCCAAACTGTGCTGTGAGCTGAGTGCCTGCGCATTAGCCCCAGTTACTTTCTCTACCCGGTGAAATTATCATGATGCCCACCAATAATTAGCTCATGGTGCTGACTCTATCACAGTGAAGAATTCAGTGATGCATCGATAGGTGAGCTCCCTATAGAAGTTAGAAAATTTTTAGGTAGTTGTGTTTGTTTCAAGAAAATAAGCTAGAAAATTTTGCATAATGCCTTTCAGAGCAATCTTTTTCTTCGTAATTGCCTGAGATATTTCAAGGTGCTTTGCTATAAATCTGAAGGCTTAAAAACATTGTTTTACAGTCTGGCCCACTAAGAATAACGACCTCTCCTGTTCCCGGTTTCTCTGGGTGATTAAGGGTTTCCTGACTGGCCTCAGGCCATCTGCTCTGACTTTTTTTTTTTTCCCCTGAAGGATTTAGAACCATATTGTCAAAAATAATCTCTTACTCTGAGAGACTTTCTAGCCCCAGAAGATAAAAAGTTTGCCACGTGTGCTCCAACTCTGCGTGAGAAACCTTGCGAGATGTTTCTTGTTGATGGCACAAAGCACCCTCATCATTTATGCTCCTTTAACTAAATTAGGTGTAAATTATTTCAAGGAGGCCAGAGTTCTTCTCTGAGTTCCTCTGAGGATAATTTCACAGATACACAGCAAGTCCTTCCAATCCTGGATTTGGGGCAAGCTGAAGAAGAAGACAAGGAGGAGGAGGAGCAGGGGGCGGCCTAGGGCCGGGTGGGGCGCCCCTGCGCGGGTCCCGCCTGCGGTGACTCCTACCCAAGCTGACATAAATCAGCTGACCCTGCACCGGCGCTCTGATCCCCGAGCTGGGAGACGCCTGGATAATGTTACGCTTCCCTCATTAGCGGCTCTGGAGTCCAGCCGGGAGCCAGTGCTGAGCTCTGTCAAAGTCACTGCGAGCAAAGGAGAAGCTGGCGTGTGCAGTGCACCCCACAGAACCCAGCCTGCGCGGACGCCTTAGGGAACTGACTCCGCCTCCGCACGGTGAGCCTGTTTACAAACGGCTCAGGAGGATCCAGAAGAGTTTGGTTCCTGGGTGCTGTGATCTAAGTCTTCCGGGCAAGAGGCAGGGCCACTTGATCTCAGCTGGGAATTCCACCCGCTGACCTAAGTTCTCAGACCCTACTGGAACTGAGTCCACAGCATGGAATCAGAACTTTAGTGTTCAGAAACACTAACATTTTAAGCCAAGTTATTTGTAGTAATTAACGTTTAATGAAAATTAAGAGTGCAAATTGGGTGTTAAAATACAAAATTGGGCATATAGGTTAAAAATACCATCCTTCCTAAACCAAAAAATTAAATATAATGAATCATACTAGAGAGAAAAAACAAACAAAAAATCCATGCTCAGTGCAATGCAAAAAACCAAGTATTTACCGCATAAAATAATGTTACAGAGTTGATTCTAACCCCGTCAGTCATATGAAAATGTAAATTGGTATAAATAAAAGATTTTAAATTAGCTAATAATGCAAAATACAACTATACACTTTATGAAGGAGACATACAAAATAGACACACAGAGAAATAAAAAGACTAAAAGATGTGAGAAAGATGAGGAAAATAAAAACAGTAAAAGATGTGAGGCTTAGCATTGATATCGGGTGAAGGAGAACTGAGTACAATTCTCTACGTGCTGACTTTTGGGCTTAGCCATCCCACTGCAGATAATCTACCCTGAAGATGTCCTCTTGCCTCACCAAATTACGTCAGGCCGAGATTATTCATTATAGCATCGCTTATAAGTGAGGGTAATTATGAACAGCGAAATGTAAGAGATGACGTGAAATCACTAGATGCGTACACACAATTGAACATTAGCTAGGAAAACAGAAGGCGGTGCCTCGGGAAAGAATAGACACTTATTTCTAAGATGTGTTTCTAAGTGAAAAAAAATCAAAGTATTTAAGAATATAATCCTATTATGGAAGAAAGATGAAGGGATAAGGAAACAAATATACATCTGTTTTCTCTCCTTCAGAGACACACTGTAGTTCCACTCTGGAGTGTCCCCACGGGCCTGTGTGTTAAAGTCCTCAACCCCAGTGGGATGTGATTAAGGGCCCAGAGGAAGGTCTTTAGGTTCCTGGGGTGGGTTGGGGTGGGCTTTCAAAGAGAATGGGGGGACCCATTCTCTTTCTCTGGCTTCATAACCATAAGGTGAGTGCTTGTCACATGCGTCAAATCAATAGACCAAATAACCACGAGCCGAATAAATCTTTCCTCTTTGTAAGTCAGTCATCCCAGGTGTTAGCTATGGTGACAGAAAGCTGACCAGCACACCGGGAGGGTAAGTAAGCCTTGGCTGAAACCTGTTGGCTATGATGGGGGAAGCCTGCTGTGAAGGGGACAGGGCAGGAAGGACACGGCTCCCAGTACACCTTTCTGTGCAGTTTCGATGTGCAGAAGCATGCTATTTTCTATGGATCAAAAATAAAACTAACTCAATAGGGATGGAGATAAAAACCAAAGCTGAATACAGAGTATTTCAAGTAAATAATTGTATTTTAAACAAATTACATGGCCATAGCCAAGGGGAAGGGAAACAACCTACATAAGTTGGACACAATATTTTCCTCCGTAGTTTAAGCTTTTTTCCCCAGTAGATATTATCTGTTCTAGTTATGTGAAAGTAGGACTTCTGAAACAATTTGTTGTTATACAGAAGAAGGTAAATGGGTGTCTTGAAAGTGTTAGCAACCCGAGTCCTCATCATAGAGGGAGAAACAAACGCGGAGTGAGGAGGGTGAGGTGAACCCGCGAGGCAGCGTTGGAGATGCCTCACAGCTACCTTTGACGTCAGTGGCACGGAAGAGCAAGGCGGAGATACCTTTCCTAACTGATGCAGCCTGAAAGGACCCGAGATCTAAACCCAACATAATCCTAGACCGTGTCCTGGCCTGAAGGGAAAAATATTATAGGGGATTTTGTTAGAACAATTCTTACCCAGGAGAGTCTGATAATTCACTGGTAATTTCCCTTTTTGCTGAGGGTCTTCATTAGCGTTCTCAAGCAGGCAATGCTAGCTACCAAAGGTGGCATGGTGGGGACAAGGACTGTTTCAGTAGTCACACTGAATACTGATTATCACCAGTTCTAAATGAGGTAAGGCAAGAGACAGACAGTAGAATGTGAGAGTTTCATAGCTTGTATAGAAATACAAATCATACTGCATCATTACTGCACAGAATTCCACAGTCATGTGGCTTCCTTTTCTTTTTAGCTTTCTATATAGTATATATTTTTCTCTAGGGGAAGTTATTTTAAAACGACTTGAAAGCTTTAATTTTTTTCTTTTGCATTGTCTTAAAATTATTGGCAAAGTAGCCAGGTGTGGTGGTGTATGCCTGTGATCTCAGCACTTGGAAGGCTGAGGCAGGAGGATTACAGTGAGTTTGAGGCCAGCCTGGACTACAAAGCAAGATCTTGTCTCAAAAAATGACAAATGAAAAAACAAAACAAAAGAATTGAAAATGAACTTGGGAAGTTTTCTCAATGTTAATTGCTTTATATAAAAAAGTAATACAATGCTAATGCAAATGTTTGCAATTGTGAGTGTGATATGGGGTAGCTAGAAAGGTTCACGTTGTGAAAGCGAGGAAAGGCATTTAATGATTCGAATCTTTTGTGTCTCATGTGTATTTCTTTGCTTATTGACCTAAAAGGTGCCCATAGTTTATAAATAAATAACAATACCTGAAACTAGTGGTTTTTTTGGACAAACCCTGGTGTAGTGAAATATATTCTGTTGCAACTTGTTCATTGAGGTCAGGCAATGTAACGACAGACAGTTTATAGAGTATATAAAAGGAGAAGAATAATTCCAGACCAGCCTTCTCTATTGCCTTCTGTTTCATGCATTCCTATTTCCCTGATGACACACCTTCCTCTCCACCTCCTGTTTATTATTATCTAACCTTTGCAAAAAATAGGTTTCCAGAAGTGGGGTGAGTAGAGTAGGGAACTGAGGTTTACTTCACAAGGTGTGGGGTGCTGGGTACAGATCACTTTGTTTACTGCATCCTCCAGGAAGCCCTGTGAGGCTGGAATTGTTATCTCTGCTTTACAGATAAGAAAAACCAAGGCTCAGAAAAGCTGTGTTAGTTTCCAAAAGCAAATCTACCAAGTGCCAATATTTCTCCCCAAAAGGGTAGAGATGCGGAGAGCTGACGAAGCCTGACACTTTCCTGACACCATTTGGATTGAGTCCGTCTCAGAGCATTTTCACTTGTAATCCTTGACTTCTGCACAATTTCCAAGGAATCAGTGTCCAAACCAGAAATCAGGGAACTAGCGCCATCTGTGCGGGCTCTGTGTGTGGTGGAGTCAGCCTTGATGGCTATTTCGAAGCCAGTATTAAAATGTGGGTTTCAAAAAAGGGGTCTTTACTGAAGTCCCTGCATGTAGTCACACCTTGGGTTTTCTTTGGTGGTCTTCCTTGAAAGTAATGACAAAATAAGACATAGTTTACTTTATGAGAACTTAGAAAATCACAGCCCAGGGTGGTCTTCAGTTTCAGAAAAGTTTAACTTTTGTTAACATAGGTTTTTCCAATCTTTAAAGTCACACTTCTATGCATAAACAAGAGTTTTAAGAGTCATGTGTTTTCAATGGGCAGCAGACTCCTCAGTGTCTGCCATTCAGACATGGTGGTTGAGGGGCAAGACCTGTGATGAAATACGTCCCCTTGGAAAGTCAGTGACTTTCTGCCAGCTTTGCCTTACATTTAACTTTATGGACTTTTAAAGATACCAATATGTGTATCGCAGAATTCCACAAACTTGCTGCTTTCTGATTAACTCTTCACTTCAAACACATGAGCATTGGCTTTCTTGCATTCCAATCTGTATTTCCCTAGTCATAGCTGTCTGAAAGGAATTAAACTCAACTATTTTTTTCTTTCTTGTTGGCTTGAAAATTCCCAGGGCTTTATGAAATACAAGCTCAGGTTATATTTATGGCCAAATAAAAAGGCATTTAAATATATATTAAGTTGCAAGTCAGATAGTGATTCCAGCATACATTTATTAAGTTTCTTATTTGGGGGTTTATTTAAATAGATTCAGATAACTGTTAATTTAAATTCACTGTAAAGGTGCTAGATACTTTCCTCATTCATTTTCCATTAAATATTATGGCAAATATGAAATGAACTAATGGACACAATACTTCCTACCCACAAGACAAAAGTATTAAAATTTCAATTTCAATTTATTTATGTTTATAGCATTTAATAATTACAAAAGCAACAAACAAAATATTAATAAAATAACTGCACATTTGTGCATAAACAATATAGTTATGCATGTGCTTCCCAGTATTTTTTCTTAAAACACGAATCTAGTCAATCAATTCTTATGGGATTACTTTCAGTTAGATTTTTTTTATCTAGGACAAATGCTTTTATGTTAAAGACCAGTCTATAGAGAGAAACCCCATGGTAATATTAATAGAGAAAGTTGAACACAGGACATTATTCGTCATTTCATAGTATTGGTGTAGCATGGGATTGGCTGGGAAAATATAAAGAGAGATCTAAAGAATCCATGTAAAAAATATAAGAAGCAACAACTGCTTCTAGACTAAGGGAGAATCCAGTGAGGAAGACCCATTCCCTCAAGGCCTTGACAGAAAGCATTAGGTTATGAAGGGCAGAAGAATCACGCTGGGCTAAATGGCTGGAAACCTGTGCTGGCGCAGGCTGAGGACAGTGAGGGAAGTGTCTCCCCAGAGGTGCTCTGCTACCAACCCCGCAGGAAGAGGAGGCTGGAAGCTGAGGCTCCTGCTAAGCACCAAGTTTACAAAGTCCAATCTGCAAGGACGCGGAAACCAAGAAAGTGTCCTCCTCCTCCTGCTCTGACTGTCCAGCGCCCTCTACTGAGAGGACTACAGGGTCAGTTGGCAGAGGGAAAATATTTGAAAGATCCAGAGTAATTTTCATAAAGCAGTCAAAAAAGGGTGAATTGGAGCAAAGAGATATTAAATCAATAACTAGCAGAGTGACTGATTAAAAAAAGACATTCTATTTTAATATTGGTTCCCCATGTCACGTTACTTTTGACATGGATGTTGTTGTATAATGTAGATCCATGTGTAGGCACACATTTTATTTTAAATCATTATGAGAAATCAATACTGTATTCATGTAAAATGAGGACTAGTGGTTCTTCAGTGAAACTATAGAGTCTGCAGAAAAAACGTATACACACTTTAGAAAAATAAAAATAGCATGACGATTTTTCAACAGAGGGTGCTACCCTCATACGGGGACCCTAGCAGATGTCCTGTGTTTCAGAAAAACCACCACACTGTCCGTGCTTAGAGAAGAACCTGACAATGCACATGCAGGAATCCAGTGGCCCAGGGAACCCAAGCAGTAGCTCACTGTACTGATAAATGTCTGGAGGCTCCTGGGCTCCACTTTGAGTGCGTCTTGTAATTGTGGAGGCTGAAGGTAACTTGCATAGATCTCATGATGTTTCAATAAATTTAGTATTAAAATATTTATACAAGTTTTTCTTTTCCTGAACTGTGTATACGCTGTTTTTGGCAGACTCTTCATGTTAGTTCCTGGCTCTGTTCCTTACTAACTGTGACCCTGGGCAAGTTGATTCACCCTCTCTGTGTCCGTATTTTCATCTATAGAATAGGATGAGAACGGCATCTGCCTTGGATTGTTGGGAGGGTTCAGTGAAGATAATGTACACAGATTCCTAAGGTCTGCAGCTGGCACAGATTGAAGCCTCAATAAATATCTGATGATTACTCATTACGACTTTGCATTTATCAAACTGGGAGTTTACATTTTTATCTCAGCATGTTCACTGAAGGCTTTTTTGTAGAATCATTGTATCAATGAACCATGAAGATAAGAGACTGGGGTTCCTTTTATAAAACAAAAGTATTATTTCAAAGCTTAAGAGAGGGATGGCATACATAGATTGTATGTCGAAATCATAGCAATGAAGGTTAATTATTATATTTTCTGAAATACCTTTGACGATGCCCTTAGGAATTTGCAAATCTGTAATTTTTCAGTCTTGTGTATTTTTCTCTTTAATTCATGTAGTGACATGTAATTAAAAACAATGTGACTCCTTTAGATTATTTGTTACTCTTTCTAGTGACACAGGAATAAAGCAACTTACAAAGAAATAACATAAATTCTTCCACAAATCTATATGATGCTACAGGAATTAGTATAGTTTTACAATACTAATTTTAAACTTTTTGTAGCCTGCAAAGCTAAGACACCCATAACAATGGTGATTTTGAATGAGAACTTATATTTTGTAATATACATACACAAAAGCAATGGTCAGACATATTGTGTGGAGTAAAGTGGGTCATAGCTACTCAGCAACAGGTTCCTGGTCTGCTGGGCATCCATAGCCACACTGACCTTTGGCGAAGAAGCAGGTGATGAATAGGAGGGGTGAGATCATAAATCATTTTATAGAAGGGAGCCAGAGGGAAGCGGCTTGCAAAATAAATATATTATTAGGGAATATTATGAATAGTAGTTATCTTTTTCCTGTTAGCCATAATTTTTACATTTTCTGGGATGTAGTCTAATATTTATTATGACTAATACATCTGAGACATACATGTATCTATCGATAGCTCTGTATTTACATACTGAAGACCTCAGTATGTTTTCAAAAGTCTCAAACATCTTGGTCATATTTTTCAGTGTTGCATTCATTGCCACTTTGAAACCAGTTGCATGTATGGTACTTTTAGTCTGCTGTTCTTCGCGTCCTACCAGGGTGGCCACAGAGTACTTATCACTCACATTCCACGCAGCAATGCTAATGAGCATCACTCTCTCCTTGGTGGGAGGAATCTGCCTCCTAACACATGGTGTCTAAAATGCTCGCTTTTCAGATTTGACGCACCCACCACTGAAGTGCCGCCCATCACCAGTTAGCAGTGTTGTAATAGAACAATGTCTAGTTCTTTCGCATTGCGTGCATGTCATCATACCTTGGTTTGGAAAGCTGGGAGAGTGTCATGATATCAGGGAAGGTGACACTGTACTAATGGACACTTGTCCGTGAAAATGGCTTGTACATGTTTGCTGTTTTAGTAGAACCTTAAATTAAAAATTACAGAAAGCAATATATTTCTTCACTTTTAGCCAAAACACAATCAGTGCTTTCATAAATGTCTGTCTGCCAAGAAAATTTGGTCTCTTGGTGTTCTATATTTTGTAGGATGGTAAATAAACCTGGCTTAATTACCCCATGAGCTGCACTGCCCAAAAACTGAGGCTGGTCTGGCTTTGTCTGCTTGAAAGCCTGTACTCTTTCTCTGGAGTATTCTCACCAAGATAATTTCTTCCAAAAGTTTTGGTTTTGGTGTGCACATTATTTTAATGCTTTTAAATGTAATTCTTTAGCTTGGGAGGATAATACATGTATGAGGTTATGGTCTAAAGATGCTTCTGCCCTTCCAGTTTAGTTCACATTATTTAAGGTATTATATTTCATCACATTAAAATATCTTGCCACATAAAAAAATATTTCTGCACTTGTACTAGTAGTGCACCAAATATAGCTTAGGAGATAGGTCTTTATAGGGTCCTGATTTTCTTTCTCAAATAAAATGTATGTTGAAGGCTGTGCATTTTCTGAGTATGTTCTTCCACTTCTACATCTTTACCACATGTATGTTATTATCTTAGCTATAGTTTTGCAAAGGCTAAAGGACTGAACAACATTATTTCAGAAATGACTCCTTGCTATTTCCAAAGGAGAATGTGGTGGACTTAGTCACTACCAGACCCATCAGCAAATTGGTATTTACTCTCATAATTTACACGAAACTTCTATTTCTTTCCCAAGCACCAATGGCATACTGCTGCCAAAAAGAGTCTGGAGAACAGTGAATTGGTTGTGAGTGTGGAGAGAAAGCTCGGTAGCATTACTCTCCCTAGATTTGCTTTCTCATATTTAACCACCTTATTTAATGATTCAGTTTTGCAATTATTGTACTTCCATAATGACAGCTAATGGCTAATTCTATTTTAAGAATATTTCTCCCTAGAAATAAATTGTAAGATCTTAGTAATCTAACCATTTGTGTTCAAAACCAGAGACTAGAGCTGGAGATTTAGCTCAGGGGCTTAAACGCCTGCCTGGCAAGCACAAGGTCATGAGTTCGATCCCCAGAACCAAAAAAAAAAAAAAACAAAACAAAACAAAAAAAAAAACCAAGAGACTAATTTACTAGATGGAAAAGTGGATGTTTATAGTTAGGTTCTATCTAGTGAACTAACTTTATGGTATATTCAGTCATAATTTGTGCCTCATCCAACATCAATTGTTATAGATTATATTCTTTCATACTTGTTGGCAAATTTTGAAACTAAAAATTTTAATTTTACAAAAATAAGCTTAATGAATAAGAGAATGTAAAACAGGAGAGCCTGCCCCTTCATTTGGATGCAGCAAACAACTATTATTCAGCATTTAATAAACTTCAGTTCCTGGATGTTGGTTGCATGTTCAGAACTGCCATTGAGGCTTCGGGATTTTACTATGAAAAATTCATTTGTCCCTTAAATTCTTCCCAATAAAATATCCACAAGCATGTTTCATGAGTTACTATGAACTCTTCTCCAAGTTAAAGTATAAAAGAAAATTTATTAGGTATTTATGAAATATTTGCCCATTTATTAAGTATTCAACATGAGAGAAAGCACTGAGCTTGCAACTTTACTGGTAGAACTTTGCTCTTTGGGAAGATGGTTACCCTTTCCCTCACCGTCTCTGTGGTTCTCACCCCCATGCCTCTCCTACAGTCACTCATATGTTCATGCACCAGAGTAATCAGATGGCATGAGGCTGGTTTCCAAGATCGGCAGGGCATCACAGCTAAGACTCCTGACTTTACATACCCCATAGGGTATGTCTGTCTGTCTGTCTGTCTGTCTGTCTGTCTGTATGTAAATTTACATTCCCCATAGGGGGAAATATTCTTAAAATAGAATTAGCCATTAGCTGTCATTATAGAAGTACAATATTCTTTACATGTTCTTCTCTATACTGTCTCTACTCATTACTCTGTTATAAGTTAAATTCTCAGATGAGCTCATTCATCAAAGAGAAACATACCACCTGTATTCTCGACTAATATTTGAAATCATTGAGGCCTTTCAGAACTCGAGGCAGATGGGAGTAATTAATGGGATTTCAGTGTAGTCTCCCTGACGCATAGGTACATGGTGAGTGCCTCGCAATATTGTCATAACAGGTGAGGTAAAAAGACCTGTGACCTTTTTAGAAATCAGAAGGGTAGCTTTTGAAGATCCAAAAAAGAACCATCAAACTTTAGAGCTGGGAAGGGAGAAACCCATGTCCAGGTCTGGAGGTCACTGTCCTGGCATCTTTAGGACCCTTGCTAGAGCACCGTGGTGAACTGGCCATTGCCACTGCTAGATGCAGTTTGTTATGGATTAAAAACTGGTGGTCAACTTAGCATCAGCTGAACTGAATTAGCATGGTGCTGCGTGTAGATGTTCCACCTGAGGGAAGCTGCCAGCATAAATAGAGACGTGGAGAAGAAGAGTGAGGCATTGTGGGCTCTCCTAAACGGTGCCATTTGAGCCGTTGGTTCTCCTGGAGTTGCTCGTCATGACCAGCTTCCCCAGTGTGAGTTCGACCATTATCTTCAGAGGAGCTCGGACCTTGTTGGTGAGAGCGGCCGTGGTTCACTTTGGGGAGCTCTGGTCCTTACATCGAGCATCGCTTCCTGGCTCCGGAGGGGAAGGCGTGTGCTGTTTAGTCTCCAGGAGAAACTCGTCACGCTGGCTTTCTGGCATGTACTCGATTGTTCTCACTGTTGGAAGAGCTCGGGACCTCCATGTCACTGAGAATGGCTGTGGTACTTTTCAGGACAGCTCTGTTTCTTATTTTAAGCATGACTTCTTGGCTCCAGTGTAGAACCCTCAACCTACCAGCACAGCCCCTTCACTCTACTGGTGAACTTTCTAACTTCCACCACTGACCTTCGGGCCTTCCTAGCACAGATCTGTAAAACAGACTGGCGTGAGTCCTTCTCGTGGGCTCTAGACCTCCAGCTGGACTCGTGGGAGGCACTGTCATGGGCTCTAGGTTTTCATCTGAACTCATGCAGGACATTGCTGTGGGATCCAGGCCCTTGGCTGAATATTCTGGGTCTTCAGTGTTGTGGACAGATTTCCTGCACATTCTTGTGTTTAACTCTGGGTGACCATCATGAAATAACATTATAAATTCTGTGTCCTGTTCTCAATTGTTCTCCTCACAACCCTGATTACAACACAGTTTCAACAGAAGTTAAGGACAATGCTTTCGAAGCATAAATTTTTACATTCATGTGTTACAGAAAACTAGGGTAGCATCTGGGAAAACTGATATATTTTCAACACAGTATAGGGATTTAATGTTGAAGCTGATTGAAGTTCTTTTCTTTGTCTCTTAATGAAATACAATTTTAGGTGGAGTTAAAGTAAAGGGAGGAAATCTTACACTCCTGGTAAAACTGTGCACAGGAAGTGAAGGAGTGATGCCAGGTAAGCGATGTCTTTTGATTCTCAACTTACCCATTGGTGACAGTTAAGTAATAACAGTGATGAGGACCAAGTTTTAGTTCAAGTAATAATTTAAACAGTTATTCAGCATTTATTTGTCAAATGTTTGTTAACATCTCCCTGAGGGCCAGGGCTCTGGACTAGGTGGAAGAGGCAGAAAGTATGAGTAAGTTATGTAGAAGAAGTGACTGTTGAATAAAGTGAGAACTTAGGAAAATCTGAGGAAAGGAAGTAGGAGCTGTGGGGTGTAAGTGATGTGCCATTGTCTGTATCCTGTGGATAATGAGGAATTAGGAAGGGCATTTAAACATTAATGATAGTTTTAAAAAGCTGTGTGTTTAACAGAGACTGGAAGGATAAACTTGCTCTCTTCTTTACTTCTCCTTGGTTTGTTTAAATGGGTGCCACGAGGGTCTTGAGGCACCATTATTTTTATACTCCTCAAGGCTTCATTGACTCACCTTTGACTGTTAATTTCATTCTAAATGACCTTTAAGACAGGCCGGTTGTGTCAAAGTGAAGAAAGTATGGCAAATGTGATCCCTGGAGGTAATTAAGTCCCGGATTGTAAGGTACGATCCTGTGTCACCGGGTTGGACAGTCCACGCATTCCCATCAGCACGAGAATGCCACCCTTGGGCTCCCTTTGCTTTGGCTCACTCCACACAGATGGCGATGGCTGAGGTGACACTGGACACCAGAGGATGTCTAGGAGGGGTGAGAACATAAACTCATAAATGTGAACAGTTCCAACTGTGTTGGCCAAACTCTTTCTGTGAACAGAATGAGTTTGGAACATTTTTTGTAAAATTGTTTTAAGAACTATTTGTAAAACATTGTGATGTTTTGAGGTGCTTCAAAACTGGACAGATGGTAAGAAATCTTCAGTTTTTTCAGAGTTGCCAATGGGAGCTGCCAGTGGGATTGGAAGATAATAAATGCCTATGAACATGCAGCAATATGCACGGTCCATGCAAGGCTGATAAAAATACAGCAAACATTCAGATTTAAAATTTTAAATTATAGTAAAAGATTCACTGCACTGAAAGCCTCTCAAAATACCCCTTTCCTTTGAATATACTTGTCCCCTCATTCTTACCACTTTCTGAAGTGCTTCTGGAAGTTTTCTTTCTGGCAAGACTTCAAGTGGTGTGATAAGAATTTTGTTGAATAGCATCATCAAGTGCCATCCACAGGAGAGGCAGGCCTTCACGCCTTAGTCACTGTGTTGCATTATGCAACTTCTGGCTCTCCCCCAAAGTAACAATGACCAGGAAAGGCAAACGGGTTAGACAGATCTTAGCACATGGGACCTAAATGTTGTAGAGATATTTCAGACATTTAGGACATGGAGAGAGCCACAACAGTATAACAGAGGACACAAAAGACGACTTCCAGAACTGATTCAGAAAATGGCAAGAGTGACAGCAGTGTGTTCAAAGAGAGGAAAAGTATTTTGAGGGAGGTTAATGCCAATGAGTCTTTCTGCAATAAAAATTTTAAAATTTATACCATGTATTTTGATCACACCTCATTTTTCATATAAAATGTATAATATGATAAAATTCAGAATGTTTCCAGCAAAGAAACACTAATCCCCTGGGATGTTAAAAATTGTTGCATGCAAAAGGAGCCCATAATCAAATAACTTTGCCAATGATGAATTATTTTCTTTTTCTTAAAAATATAACACATGTTAGCACTTTAAACATTTCTAGAAGTTCTATTTTAAAGAAACCCATTTAACTTTGTTTTCCCTAATGCTTCTAAAACTTATTTGTTTTTGGAAATTCTTCCCTTCTCAGAACATTTATTAGTATCTCATGGGACCTGAGGATTCTAAGAAACATTTTCTGGGAAAAGTTTGCATAGAATATGAGTAGATGTAACTTATTATGAATGCAGAGATGCTCTGGCATAACATAAACAGAGCACACTGCCCCTGCTCAAGTGGGACAGGAAGACTTGAAATGGGCTGAGTACAGTGCCTGGAACGGAGGAGGCACTCAACAAATTACCTACAGAAGTGAACTGACTTTAGTCTGCACACCTCTCTCCACCTACTCTGCCTCTAATGGTCAGTCCCCTATGTCACTTCCTGAAGTCCCTTTTGCACGTGGCCAGACAGTAAACCAAGTAAGTTATGGTCCCTTGTAATTAAACCTCTGTGCTTGATGTATTTTAACTTACTGTGTTACAGCGAGGAGTTTCTTCAGGGGGTTGTAAAACACCCCTCAGCGTGAAACCCTAGCGTGCTGAGGCAGATCATGTGGTCATTAACCATGACAGGATCGCTTTTTCAATGTCACTTTCATGCTGGCCTTACTGGGGATTAATGTGTCTTCAGGCCCCAGTGCTCTTCCTGGGACTCAGTCTTTCATCGTCCCCCAACCTGAAGACATCTTCTGTTTCCGACCTTTCAGTTGTGCTGTCTCTTAGCTTGGGAACTTGGGCTCAAGTCTGCTCGATTGTTCTCACTGTTGGAAGAGCTCGGGACCTCCATGTCACTGAGAATGGCTGTGGTACTTTTCAGGACAGCTCTGTTTCTTATTTTGAGCATGACTTCTTGGCTCCAGTGTAGAACCTTTTATATGTCTTGAGACATATAAAAGATACCTATCCTTTTCCTTGCAAGTGCCTTGTCTCCCAAGTTTACCACAAACCCCTTCTGCAACCATTGGTTGATTTATTTTTTATTTATTTTAAAAAGAAAAACAAAAAGCAAAAAAGACAAACAACAACAACAAAAAACCCCAAAACAATAACAATATAGACTTTCTAAACAAGATGGTAGGGATTTGACAATGGTTGTTATATTGCATAGTTATCTTCAAAAGAGTTGCTTAGATTGCCAGATATAGACATGCAAAATTGATCTAATCATATGAGTATTAACTGTTCTTTTCCAAGAACTAAAAGAATTAGCAGTATAATCATCTTTGCTACCATATATATATATATGCAAATCTGTATTTTTCCTTCTCCCTTCCTTTTCTCCTTTCACCTATCCCAGTTATTTCCCCCTCATTTGAGCAGTTTCTCTGCAAACATTGATTTAAAACCTGCTAATTTTTGAAGATACAGAGATGAAATATAGGTACGATCCCAGATCGTCGCCTGGTCTAATAGCAAAGCGCACACACACTCAGGGTTCCACGTGAGAACAGCGGTGCTCCCACCCTGCACAGAAGGCGGGGTTACTTCAGAGGACCAGAATTCCCCCTTTAGAAGAGTCACAAAACCTTCAGATTCTTCTTTTCTCCTTCTGCTACATTTATCCTGTCTCCTTAAGACTCAAACCCCTGTTGGAGAAAAATCACACAACTAGGCTGAGGGATTTCCCTGTAAATGTGTGATTACAAACCTTGGATTATCTTTCAACGACGTTTGGTAGGTCTTTAGTGTTTCCTTAGGCTCCATGCAATATTTTGGATATTAAATGTCCTCACAAAGCCCACTTGAATGAAAGCTTCGGTCCCTGGCTTCCAAGACATTAGGAGATGAGACCTATGCAAGGAAGTCCGGTGGCTGGGTGGGGCTGTGACTATGAGGGTGACACAGACAGCCCCTTCGTGTGTCTTCCTTTGCTCCCTGGCTGACTTGAGGTAAACAGGTCTCGCTCCCGACGTCATATTCTGTGCAACGAAAGGGTCAAAACAACAGGGCCCAGTAACTGTGGACTGAAACCTCTGACGCTGGGAACCAAACCATCTTTCTTCAGTGTCATTGAGAATTTCAGGTATTTTATGACAGTGACAGGCAGTTTAGACAACCGGGATTCTTCAGATCACTCATCTCAGGTTCACTTTCCTGAAAGCTTGCTCGTCCCTTGGCTTGCCACTTCTCATCCTTAGCTGAGCTTGTTTTTTTCAAAAGCAGAAGGCCTGTAACAGCCTGTCTTCTCACCTTCAACACGGAGGGCTCCCGCTGCCGCTGCCTCTGCGCTTGCATTCTGTCCCTGCCTAGGAAGCAGTGTTTCCTCCTCAATCCTAGCTGAGCTCGGTGCTTCCTGTGCTTCTGCAGACATTTCTCTCCACTGTCTCTCCTCTCTTCTGCATAAGGAAAGGTTCCCTCTCTGCTGGAGCATTTCTGTCACATCTTTTCCTATGCTAAAAAAAAAAGATGAAGAGGAGGAGGAAAAAAAGAAAGGAAACCGGTCCCTGAAGCGCTCCTGTAACTGCGGACCCATTTCCAGCTGTGCCACCTCCAAGCGCACTGGGAGGGTCGTGGAGGCCCCGTCTCGGCTCCCCACCTCTCTGTCACTCTGGGGTCCTCTGCAGTCAGGCTCCCCTGTCACACCTTCATGGATGCTGCTTTTAATATCATCGGAGTTGACGAGTTCTTTTTTTCTGCGCTCACCTCATCTTACTAGAGTTTTCAGCATCCTGAAACATGATGTCGGTCCTTCTCAGGAACCTTCTTTGCCTTGACTTCTGTCACTGTTCTCGTTGTCTTTTTACTCACTGGCCGTTCCTTTCATTCTTCTTTGATGGGATCTTTGTTATTTTTTAGACCTTGGCTCCCTTCTTTAAATCTTTTCCCTAAACACTCCTCAGGTGCTCTCACCCGCTTCCACGGCCTTGCATTTTTCTTTTGTGTCACAGCCCCCCGAGCTTCACCCTCAGCTCTGATGGCCCACCCGAAAAGACTTCACCGGTGTCTCAGCTTGGGGTGGATCACAGAGTTCGTTCTCCACCCCACTCCCTGCAGCTTGGGCTCTCCCTCCCCAGCCATCATCTCCCACTAGGTGTCCAGGGCTCTCTCAAGATTTATGTATCCCTGGGATATTACAAAATGATTTGCCTGTTTATCTTGATGATGTAAGTCAAAGAAGGGTCAAGCAAAATCTGCAGCACCAGCAGGTGTCAGCCCTGCCAAACAGTGACTGGGAGCAATGCCAGAGACTATGGAGGAGATGCCTTTATTAGCCACTAGTGGAAACACAGCTCACTGCATGTCTGGGAGCAAAGGTAAACAGTGACTGCACCTAAGTACGCCACAGCGCTCCTTAGACGACGACTTCTACACAGCTGCTAGTTACCTGAGCAGCGCCCTCAGTGACAGCCCATTCCAGTTCGCATGGACTATTCAGTGCCACCTCCTTGCCCTCTCCCACCAACCTCTCTAATTATATCACTTCCTTGTTCCCTGCGATCTCAGGAATTCCTTTTTCTAGGTGTTGGATAAAAGAATGGCATAGGAAACAGTACAAATAGATCATCTGCCTATTTAGGTCCCCAAACATTTTATCTATGCCAGGAGTCCCCTCTAAATTCTAACATGGTACAAATCTGGGAATCCATGTCTTTTCTCTGGATTCCATGGTTGCATCCTGATCTTAATTTGATTGAATACTGAATGGTGTGGATGGTTGGATAGGGTGGGGAGAGGAAAAATTACATATTGAATAATATATTAAACACTACCAGTATGTCTGTGTTAGTCACCTCAAGCTTCCATAACAAAATACAGTTGATTGGGTGACCTAAAACAACAAAACAACAGCAACAACCTCCCAGAAATGTATTGTTCCATGGTTCTGGAGGCCAGAAAGTCCAGGAATAAGATTCATCAGGGTTGCAATTCAGGTGGAGCTAATCTTCCTGGCTTACTAACGGCATCTTACTGTCTTCACATGGCAGGAAGACAGAAGTCTCTGGCGTTTTCCTTTGATAAGGACCTCAGTTCTTTGACGTCAGAGCTCTGTCATTACGACCTCCTTTAATCCCAAGTACCTCCTTCCATATAGAATTGTGGGGCCTTCGAGTTCCAACGTATGAGGGGAGTGGGGATTTGGTCCACAGAAATATCTAATAGGAATCTCAAGTTTAAACATCTGTGGAACAAATTATCTGATTTTCCCCAGTCTCTATATTCTCATCCATAAAGTTTTATTTTTTTCAAATTCAATAACGAGTACAATTATGTAGCCAATTGCCTAAGCATACAATGTGGAGTCATTTCCCATGAGTCTGTAATATCATACCCACAAACAAGACCTGTTGCTTCTATCTCCATAAAATTTCTTGAATTTTGTCACCTGTCCATTTTTATACTCAGTACCTTTTTAATGTGGCATCATCTGAGCTGGTCGCCTCTTTGATGGTGTCCTTTCTTCCAGTCTTGTCCCCATATAATCCATACCCTGCAGTCAGACGGATTTTGTCAAAATAGTAATCAGATTGTTACATGAACCTGAATAAAACTTTTTAGTGAATTTCAATAAACATATAATACTTATTTTGGTCTGCAAGTTTCCTGTAAAATCATTGGATATGATAGGGCCGATAATGTTTTAATATAGAATTTTAAATCATAAAAGAAATAACCTAGATCTGTGTTATGGTTGATACATTGTGTCCACTTGAGAAATTCAGAAGATTAACTAAGTAACTCAGCATTTCTACATCCTGTTGTGAAGAGAAAAGTAACTAAGACAATCTGCTTTATGAGAATTTGAAACTTAGAAGCAGTAGAGAGGGCACAGAAGAGACACAGTAGGCTGGTGACACATGAAATAGAGGTAGATATTGAGAGGAGAAAAGATGTTGCTGAGTGCTTACGAGATATAGAAAAAATAAGTCCAGGCTGAGCTGTTGTATAGGTGGAGGCAGATGGCAGGGAAGTTACCCTAGTCCTTGCACGGGTGCCATGTCATTTACTCAGAAATGTGAGAGGATGGGAGAAGTGCAGAGCAGTCAAGTTCCTTTTGACTCATGCTAAGCTTGGAAATTTATAGAAAATCAAAATGATTCATGTTCACTTAATGTTTGGTTATATATTTCTAGAATCTCAGACAAAAAAAGGTTTGAGGAATCAGGGAGGGTTCAAAAGGCAGAGGCTAGAATCTGGGTTTACACATTGTTCCAGAACCCATGAGAGGAAGAAGAATGGAAAAGAGGGAGAAATAGAAATGTGAGTGAAAATCAGTCTATCAGATAGCTGGGCTGTGAGTAGAAGACGATGCCAAATGTTGGAAAGCAACTAAAATAGAAAGGAACTAAAAGCTGTTCTTAAGATTTGTAGTCAGATATCAATAATGGTATTTTGAGAGTCATTTTGATCAAACTGTATGTACAGGGGATGTATTGCTGTCATTAGAGGAATGGATGAGAATTGATTTTGTATTTAAGTTGCTTATGTGAAAGGGAAAAGAGAAAGCATGGTTGTCATGTCATGGGCATACGGTTGTATTTTTGTTTGTTTGGTTTTGCAATTGGAAGGGAGGAGCCAGTCATTATGGAGACACCTAAAATCAAGGCAAACGAATCAACCAGACACGATAGAGGAGGAAGGAATGATAAATGGTAGGTGAAGTCCTACCACGCAGAAGAAGAAGAGATTTAAGCAATGTTTTTCTTCAAATTGTATTTTTCTCATTGCTTGTCAGTAGCCTGGGATAGGGGTGTATGTTTTACTGGTTTAATAAAGCTTCATGTCTCATATGGAGTTAGAAAGCAAATGATGTGTCTCTCCATAATGCCAAATTCAACTTACTTTTCCCTCTTGGGTGACTTGCACTGGTTGCTGTCTCCATTGGTGGGTGGCCCCGCAGAGTTAAACTTGAGAAAACCCCACAGTGGTGTTATATCTTTCTGAGCATCCCAGACAAACAGAAGTCTATATGTTGTGAGCTAAACTACAAAGCTTTCAAAACAGCCATTTCTGGCCTATCCATTGTCCAAATCCTAATCCCTCCAGCGACAGCATGTTTTGTGCTTTTTTTATTAGAATTTTGATACAAATTGTTTCTTCCATGATTCAACTTTTTTGACAACTCAGGCTTGTTTTAGGAGCAATTGAAAAACTTGCCTAATTAAAATTTACGATCTGTAAATTTTAATTTAGTGGTAAGGCTGATTTTCCTCTAAGCTATCGAATGTCAGAGATGACTCCTTCAGTGAGAGGGAAGGCAAAAACCACTTTTAACCCCTTCTTTGTTGGTATAAGAGATCCCTTCCAAGACACTCTATTGAAAGTGTTATGGATTAAAAGTTGGTGGTCAAATTAATGCCAGCGGAATTAAATCACCATGGTGCTGAGCGTAGATGTTCCACTTGAGGAAAGTTGCCAGCATAAATAGAGACGTGGAGAAGGAGAAGGGAGGCGTTGGGGCACTGAGGCATTGTGGTTCTCCTACGTGTTGCTGTTTGAGCCGTTGGTTCTCCTGGAGAAGCTCTGGTCCTCACATCGAGCATCGCTTCCTGGCTCCAGAGGGGAAGACGTGTGCTGCTTAATCTCCAGGATGAAACTGTCTCGCTGGCTACCTGGCATGGACTCGACTGTGCTTATTGTCTGAGGAGCTCAGGACCTCCATGTCACTGAGGATGGCTGTGGTGCTTTTCAGAATAGCCCTGGTCTTGGTTTTGAGTGTGACTTCTCAGCTCCAGCGTAGAACCCTCAACCTACCAGCACAGCTTCTTTACCCCACTGGCAGAGACTTTCTGGCTTCCACTGCTGGCTTTTGGGCCTTTCCAGCACGGATCTGTAAAAGAGACTGGCGTGAGTCCTTCTCGTGGACTCTAGACCTCCATTTGGACTTGTGGGAGGCATTGTCATGAACTCTGGGTCTTCATCTGGACTCATGTAGGACATTGCTGTGGGATTCAGGCCCTTGGCTAAATATTCTATGTCTTTAGTGTTGTGGAGAGATTTCCTGCATTTTCTTTTGTTAACTCTGGGTGACTATCATAAAATATTATAAATTTCATGTCTTGATTCTAACTGTTCTCCTCACAACCCCTGACTACAACAGAAAGTCTCAGAAATCGTTCTCAATGTGGGTTGAAACTGAAGTACTTACTGAAGATTCTGTTCTCAATAAATGAAGTTATTAAAAAAGAAAGTGCTACATATAACATTTTAAGAACTAACTGGAGAGTCTTAGAAATAGTTTAGTGCTTAGGGGTTTGAGGTTGACAGAACTGTAATGATCTGAAGAGGTGAATGGACTTTGCTTTGGGCGAACGGAAAAGGTTAGCAGTAGGAATACTTCAGTGCAGTTAGCTCACAATTATCAACCTTCATCTTCTCTGTTTTGTGAATGCAATACAATCTTGGAAGCAGGTTATGTACTTCTAATTCTTCCTCAACCAAACATGGATATGCTAAAATAGGCCATTATTTTAAAGCTGCAGATAATTTTTCTCTGGGGGTGGAATTAGTTTACAAGACTCCCCCATCCTCTGGGGCAGGAGCCATGGCCTTTGGCTGTGTTGTGGGAAGCTCTGGGAATCTTCAAGTCTCTTGCATCCTTTCTCCTTGTGCATTAGTTAGAATTATATTTTGTGTGGCTTATTGTGCTTTGCTTTTCTATTTGCACAATTCAACTTACTTTTCTGTAAAATAAGAATAATGGTAATAACACATAGTACACAGGGCATCTTGAAAATAAAATTAGAATAATTTGTTTATAGTAATTTGAATGTGACTAGTATGGATGGATCATGTATTAGATATTATTACATTTTACTCAGTTATGCGATATACGCTTCTTAAGTACAGAGTAGGTTCAAGGTGCTAAGCTACAGAGACATTCATTTTTTTTTCATTTAATAACATTGGTGAATAAATGTCATTTCTTCTTTTTCATAGCATTAGTACTTAAAATGAGTTGGATGTGGCTTTAAGTGCTGGGGATAAAGTAGTGCATAAAACGAAGTATATACCTTCCCAGATCTGATGCTATCAGGGAAACAAGAGGCAAAACCCAAATAAATACACAGTATAACATCAGGAAATACGACTTTGGAAGAAAACTTGTGTAGATGCAATGTTAAGAGAGACAGATGTAGGCCTTATACTCCACTAGTTAAACTCTAGATAAAATTAGGAAGAATGTGGGTTTAAAATGAAACAGTGGCACAGTTTTAAGTGGTGACAAGGTCAAGTGCTGGCGCTGGGTGCTGCTGGTTGAAACGGTGCAGGGAAGGCTGGCTGGCTGTCATTGACCAAGAGCCTGAAACGGGAAGAGGCATGGCTCCGCCACTCGCATGCTGGCAGCCCTGGCCTGTACTCCGGGGAAGCCTTGGCCTAGAACCTTCTGAAGTCATGCAGTGCACACGTTTCTACTAATACAAGATGAGGGGTTGGTTCAGATTAGAAACTCATAATGGGAAGACATTTGGTTCATTGTATTTATCTTTTATGAGGGTACACTTGCATCCTATTTGAATTCATCTTAGGGGACTGGTACATGGAGATAGCATATCTTGACCGTTTTTGCTACTTTTACTCCCCCTGTTTCCCCTCCTCCATACACTTCTGCATCTCCATTTTGTTTCCTTCCATTTCTCCTCTTTTACATATTTCACTTAACAGTATGGTCTCAAGTTCCATCCATTTTCCTGCATGTGCTATGATTTCATTCTTCTTTATGGGTGACGAATACTCCTTTGTGTGTTTATCTGCTCATGTGTCCATGCCATCTGGAATGTTTCAAGAGCTTAGTCGTTGTGCGTGGCACTGTATAAACCTGAACATGCGTGTTCAGTAGACTGTGATGGCTTTAACTCTCAGAAACAACCCCAGGAGGGGTGTGGCCAAGTTGAGTGAATTTCCTATGCTTAATTTTTGGAGGAATCTCCATACTGACTTCCATCCTGGCTAACACGGTATAGATTATATTTCCCCGACAGTACAGAAGGGTTCCCTTTTCTCCATATCCTCACCATCATTTGTTGGATTTTGGTTCTTGATGACAGCCATTCTGGCTGAAATAAGATGAAATCTCAGAGTTGTTTTGATTTGTAGCTCCCTGATGGCTAAAGATGGTGAATATTTTTTCATATTCATACATTTATTGGCCATTGTACTTCTTTTGAGAAGCACCTGTTTTATTCATTTACCATTGTTTTGAATGAGTTGTTAGGTTTGGGGGAGTTAATATTTTGGAGTTTTAGAAAATATTCCATCCAGGAAGGCGCTTTATGTCACTGAGCTAAACCCTGGATCTGTTTTTTATGCTTAGATTTTGTAACTTAAACAACTACTTCTAAGCTAACAATATGTAATATATTAACTAGTGTTGATTTCTCATTGTTATTTTTAAATTCTGTATTATTTCTACCCTTTTTGTTTTGCTTTTAAAAAAAGGAAAAAAAACCTAGAAAAAAAATATTCCAGGTGTTTGTCCTCTATCAGAAGGATGGCTAACATTTTTTTCCCTATTCTAAGGTTGTCTCTCTTCACTTCATTGATTGTTTTATTTTGAGAGCAGAAGCTTTTTAATTTGATGTAATTCCATTTGTTGATTCTTGGTAGTATTTTCTGTGCTACTGGATTTCAATTCAGGAAGTCCTTTCCTGTGCCTGTGGCTTCAGCTGCATTCCCTAAATGGTCTTCCAGCGGCCTCAGTATTTCTAATTTTGTATCCAAGTCTTTGATCCATTTCGATTTATTTTTAGTACAGGGTGAGCGATATGGATCTGCTTTCAAGCTTCTGCATATGGGTTACCAGTTCTTATGTAGAACAAGAGTGTTTGCAACACGTCACACATTCAGCATAAGGGCTTTAGGAAGGTGGTTTGGTCACATGGCTGCTACAGCCCACCTGCTATAAAGAGATGGGGTCTGATTAGAGGCGGGTCACAGGGGCCTGGAAAGTTTGTCTCCCTTCCCCCTCGGCTCCAGCCTGCTCCGTCTGCTTCCTGCCTACCATGGCCTGAGCAGCTTACCCCTCCCAGACCCTTCCACCACACATTTCTGCCTTGGAACTGGCCAGCTACAACCTGAAGATGTATGCCAAAGAAAACCTCTCTTCTTCAAGTTATAGGGAGTGTCAGGTATTTTGTGCCAGTAGTGAGGAAAGGTACTAAAACATCAGTTTTCCTGACACCATTTATTAAAGGGGCTTTCTTTTCTTCACTGTATGATTTTGTCCCTTTATCGGAAACTAGACACAGGGGTATGGGCTTGTTTCTGTGTCTTCTATTTTATTCCTTTTGGAATAAGTGTCTACTTTCTCTCCACTACCATGGCTGTTTTTGTTACTATTGCTTAGTCGTATAACCTGAAATCCAAAATTGTCATGACTTCTGTTTTTTCCTTGTTGCTTAGGATTACTTTGGCTATTCTGGGTCTCTTTTTTGGTTTTATATAGAATTTAGATTTGTTTTTATAGCTGAGTGAAGAATGCTGATGGTATTTTAATAGGAATTGCATTAAGTCTGTAATCCCTTTTGCTAATATGTTATGCCTATCTAAAGTTTCTAAAAAATATTTCTTAACTCCTCTTCAGTCTCTCTCTCTGTCTCTCTCTTTTTCTCTCTTTTTACAGTTCTGTAGTTTTCATCATAGAAATCTCATACTTCCTTGCTTAGTATGTATTTAATTTTTTAAATGCTATCATAAATGGAATTGTTTTCCTGACTTATTTCTTGATGGTTCATCATTGGTTTACAGAAATGCTATTGACTTTTGTGTTTAGATTTTGTATCCTGCCACTTTGCTACATTTGTTTATCAGCTCTAAAAGTTGACTGGTGGATTTGGGGAGTCTTCCATACATAGGGTCGCATGATCTGCAAACAGGAATAATTTAACTGCTTTCTTTTATTTTCACCTGCCTTTTATTGACTTCTGCTGTTGGCTGTTCTGACTAGGATTTGTGTAGGATATTAAGCAGGAGTGATAAAGGGGGCACTCTTGTTCTTGATCATAGAGGGATGCTCTCAGTTTTTCCCCATTCAGTATGATGTTGGTGGTGGATTTGTCAAATATGGCTTTTATCTTTTTAAAGTACAGTCCTCCTGGGGTTGGGGATTTAGCTTAGTGGCATAAGCGCCTGCCTTGCAAGCACAAGGTTGGGAGTTTAATCCCCAGTACAAATAAATAAATAAATAAATAAA
>PVLA01006833.1:0-115875 GCA_004027455.1 Hydrochoerus hydrochaeris
CACACACCCAAGACACTGGGTCCTGGATTGCAAAACAGATCACACACCCAAGACACTGGGTCCTGGATTACAAAAAGCAGAGAGACAGATGCCTGAAGGTAGCACAGAAGATGCTCGCAGTTTTCTCGCACACTTGGAAAGTCTTGGATGTGAAGAAAGAAATCAGAGTTTGAAATGCTAGTGAACTTGAAGTTGCAAACAGTTCTAAAGATAATGGTTTAGACGTCTTTAAAACTTTTTTGATTTATTTCTTAAATTTTGTCATATATGTTATTTGTAGTGCATCGATCAGCTTTTATATTAGGCATCATTGTTCAGTGACAGTTTTTACATTTTGTATGAATTTAAGAAAACCCCTACCGAGGCCTAGTTTAGTTAGGTCTACTTGGTTAAGACGTATTTTTTTCCTCTCTCTCTCTTTTGGCTGATTCTTGTTTCTAATCAGAAACAAATGTTAAATTTTCTCAAACAGCTTCTTTTTGCATTTTAGTTCTTAGTTTATAATATTTATCTATCGTCAAGTAGTATATTTGCCTTAAAACCATGTATTCCTAATCATCCTTTGCATCTGTTGTTTTATTGTTGATACATATTTTATATACTAAACCCTAAAATACTCCTCTACTCTTTTCTTCTTTTATACTAATCAAACAACAAATACTAAATTATATTTATGTTCATTTTTTCTTAACCACTTCTCTTCATTTCTTGTGCATATCAGTGTTTCGTTCTGGAATCATATTCCTGACACCTACATGGCATTATTTAACAGTAAAGTAGGACAGATCTTCTGACACTTCATTCTGGCAACGTTTTTGAAAAAGTTTTATATTTTCTAATATGAGAAAAGTACTTTTCCTAAGTAAAGAATTCAGAATAGACAAATGTGCTTGTTTGTTGCTTGTCAACACTTTAAAGATACTATTCTCTTCTACTTCCCATGGTGTCTTGTGAGATGCACATTTTACTTCTTACATTTCCTTCTCTGATCACAGTGTGTCATTTTTCTCTGAATTCCTTCATCATTTTCTCTTCAGATTTAGTTTTGTAAAGTTTGATGTGCTTAAGGGTGTGTGTGTGTGTGTGTGTGTGTGTGTGTAATTGTTTCTTCCCTTGAATCTTAAAAAAAATGAACTCTGGTAATAGCTAATTTTGGATGCCTGTCTGCACAACAATAAAAGGGTAATGTCCTATTGTTTTAAACCAATCAGTTTGAGGTCTTTTGTTACGATGGGCCTAGGAAATTAATGTATGATCATGAGAGCCTTCATTTCTCTTATTGTGTTTTTAGTATTTCCACTTGATTTTTTTAAAGAGAAAAAAACAATAAAAAATAATACAGAATTTCACAAGATAATAGGAAATTTAAAATGATTAATATTGTTATCTTTAATGTAGTTACTTAGATTACAAGATATAGGCATGCAAAATTGATCAAACAATATAAACAGAAACTACTCAATGAAATAAAAGAAAGTTATATATATATATATATATATATATATATATATATATAATTCCTTTTCACATCCATCTTTTCTCTTTTCCCAAATCCCAATTGTTCTTTCCTTTGGAGATATTTCTTTCCTTTTAAGGTATCTATTATTGATTTTGGATATTTTTTACTCTTCCAATTTCTTACACTAGGGAGACAATACAATGTTCACACACATGCGAGTCTGATTTATGGCCTCTAGTGGTATCCATTCATCTCTAAAAGCCTGAGTTTATTCTTCTGTATAGCTGGCCAGTACTCCATTGTGTAAAAATACAACATCTTTTTATCCATTCCTCTATTCAGGGGCATTTGGGTTATTTCCAATATTTATCTATTACAAATTGTGCTGCTATAAACATGGGTGCACATATATTACTATGGTATGATGTTTTCAATTCTTCTGGGAAAATATTCAGAAAGGGAATAGCTAGGTCAAAGGAGACAAAGGTGGAATATCAATGCTGTTTTAATTTGCATTTCTTGAATAACCAATGATGTTGCAAAATTTTTTCATGTATTTATTTGCCATTTGTATTTCTTCATCTGAGAATTGTATATTCATCTCAGATGCCCATTTCTGGATTGGGTCTTTGAATATGGGGTCCCTGTTTTTTTTTTTTTAATTCTTTATATGTTGTAGATAGAAGTCCTTTGTCTGAGGTAGATAAAATTTTTTCCCACTTATGTGTTGTCTTTTCACTCTGTGGTGATTTCTGTTAATGTGGAAAACTTTAATAAGATGAGATCCCAGCTGTTAATTCTATGAAGTACTTCCCACGTAGTTTGGTTTTGGTTCTTGAGCTCTCTGCCTGTCTCTCTGCCTTCCGTATTTCTACCTACATTCTCCTCCAGTAGACAAGAGTGTTTCTGTTTTAATATTTAGATCTTTGATCCAGCTTGATGTTAGTTTAGTACATAGTGATAGACATGCACCTAGTTTTAGTCTTCAGCATGTGGAAAACCAGTTTTTCCAGTACCATTTATCAAAGAGCCTACCTTTCTTCCAGTGAACACCTTTGGCCCTTTTGTCAAAGATATGGTAGCTGAGTTTGTTTGTAGTTGTGACTGTATCTTCTAATCTGTTCCATTGATCCACAGGTCTGTTTTTTTTTTTTTTTCCCTAGTACCATGCTGATTTTATCACTGCAGCTCTGTAGTATGATTTCAAGTCAGAGACTGTTCTATTTCCTAACTTGCCTTTTTTAAACAAAAAAGTTCAGGACTAGTTTTGCTAATCTAGGTGTCTTTTGTTTCCAAATAAATTTTAGGAATGTTTTCTCTAGATGTGTAAGATATGCAATCGGATTTTAATAACAATTTCATTCAATTTGTGTAAAAGTTTTAGAAGTATGGTCATTTTCACAAGGTTGGTTCTTCCTATCTGTGAGCAAGGGAAATCTTTGCATTTTCTAACATCCTATTTGATCTCTTTTTCTGAGTACTGTGAATTTCTTCTTCTTCTTCTTCTTCTTCTTCTTCTTCTTCTTCTTCTTCTTCTTCTTCTTCTTCTTCTTCTTCTTCCTCTTCTTCTTCTTCTGTACTAGGGATTTAATTCACTTTGCTCTTGCAAGGCAGACACTTTGTCGCTGAGCCAGTACTGTGAATGTCAATGTATAGATCTTTTGCATCCTTTGTTGGATTGATTACTAAGTACTTCGTTTTTTATATGCTATTATGAATGGTATGGTTTTTCTTATTTCTCTCTGTGTTTTTGTTGTTTGTTTATAGGAATGCTATTCATTTCTGAGTGTTGATTTTTTATACAGCGACACTGCTGAATTTGGGTATTAATTCTAGAAGTCTTTTGGTGGTATTTTTGGTGTCTTCTCTGTAGAGTACCATGTCATCTACAAAAAAAATAGTAAGTTAACTTCTTCTTTTCATATCTTTATGCTTTTTATTTTTTTTCTCTTGTTTAATTTCTCTGGCTAATGTTTCCTGAACTATATTGAATAGGAGTGGTGATAGTGGGCATCTTTTTCTTGTTCCTGATTTTACAGTTAAAGGTTTCAATTTTAGTCCATTTAGTATGATGCTGGGTATTGGTTTTTCATAGATGACATTTATCAGATTGAGATAGACACTATTCTGATTTTCTGCAGGGTTTTTATTATGAGTGTTCAACTTTATCAAAAGCTTTTTCTGCACCTGTTGAGATGATCATGTGATTATCGTCTTTGGCTCTACTGATACAGTTTGCATATGCTGAAACATTCCTGCATGCCTGGAATGGATCCCACATGGTCACAGTGTCTAATCTTGAAGATCTGCTACATTCTGTTTGCTAGTTTTTTGTCTTGTTTTGTTTTGGAGGATCTTTGCATCTAGATTCATTATGGAGATTGGCCTGTAGTTCGTTTTTTGGTTGGGTCTTTCTCTGGTTTTAGTATCAAGGTAATACTTGCCTGCAGGGAAGAGATAGGCAGAATAACTTCCTTTTCAATTTCATTAAAGGGTTTGAGGAGTATTGGCATTAAATCTTCTCTAATTTTCTTGTAGAATTCTACCATGAATCCACTAATGTCTGGATTTTTCTTTATTGGTAAGTTTTTAATTACATTTTCAGCATCAATAAGTGATCCTGGGTTATTCAGAATTTTTAGATCTCTTTGATTCAGCTTTGATAAGTCCTACATTTCTTCTGTGTTTTCCATTCTGTGAGAGTAAAGATTTTTGAGGTAGATATTGATGATCTTCTGAATTTCTACAGGTTCTGATTTTACCCTTTTCATTTATTATTGCATGAATTTGTATTTCTTTCCATTTCTGATAGAGTCAGCTATGGGTTAATCAATTTTATTCATTCTTTTAAAAAACCAGCTTTTGATTCATTAATTCTTTGCATTGTTCTCTTAGTCTCAATTGCATTCATTTCTGCTATGATCTTTATAATTTCCTGTCTTGCATGGGCTTTGCATTCAATTTGCTCTTCTTTTTCTAGAAGTTTGAGGTTCAACATTAACCTGTTTATTTATGCTTGTTCTATTTACTTGATGTGAGACTTCACCACTATAAATCTTCCTCTTAGAATTGCTTTCATTGCATCTCACAAGTTTTGTTAAGTTGTATTTGCATTTTCATTTGATCATAAATATTGTTTAATTCCTTCTTTAATTTCATCTGTGGCCCATTGTTTGCTCAGGAACGTTATTTAATTTTCATGTGTTTATGGAATTTTTGCAGTTTCTTTTGTCTTTAATTTCCAATTTCATTGCAGTATGGTCAGATAATACGTATGAGACAATTTGAATTATCTTTACATTTACCTAAGTGTGTTTTATGGGCTGGTATATCATCTGCTTTACAGAAAGTCCTGTGTGCAGCTGAGAAAAATGAATATTATGATATTTCTGTATGGAATGCTCTGTAAAGGTCTACTGAGTCCATTTGTTCACAAGTTTCATTGAGTTCTGTTATTTATTTGCTGATTTTGTCTATTTTATCTTTTTGCGACACTATTACAATTATGTTGCTGCTCATTTGATTTTTTACATCTATTAATATTTGTCTTATATAGTAGGTTCTTCTTGTATATGGTGAATACATATTTATGATGGTTATCTCTTGAATTTTTCACCTAGCAAGTACGCAGTGGCCTTCTTTTTCTCTTGATAATTCTTTGTTTGAAGTTCATATTATCTAGAAACAAGATAGCTACACCTACTTGTCCTGGGCTCCTGTTGCATGGAGCCCTGCCAACAGTGGAGAGGTATTCCTTTCTCCCAATAGTCCCTCCAGCTATTTGATAATAGCTATTCTTTCAGGAACAAAGATCAAATCTCAGTGCTGTTTTAACTTGTATCTCCCGAATGACTAGTGATGTTGACTATTTCTTCATGTTTTTGCTGTTTTTACTTCCTCAGCTGGGAAGTATGTCTCTTTTTTTACGGATTCTTAAAGACACTAGTGTAGGCCAAACTTTATGAATGAACCTGCAATTGAACAGAAACTCTCACAAAGATAACTAGGACCTCTTCTTATTAAAATGCTTTTACACAGCAGAAAGAATTCAGCAACAGAGTGAAGAAACAACATATCGTGTGGGGAAAAATGTTTACCAGCTATTCCTAGGACTACTTTGATATAACATCTTAATTTAACCAAGGAAGTCAAGAAATGTCAGTGAAGCCAACCATGCTGGGCCCAGAAGGAGAAACAATTTGCCCTTCGTGTGAGTCAGCAGAAGCCATGCTGGCCTTCCCCAGGAGCCTTCCCATGATATTCCCAGTGCACAGGCTGGGAGACAAGAACACTGACCCCCACCCACCCTGTTAGCAGCAGGTTGATTTGGAGGACAGGCTCAGTTGATAGCAACTGAGGTATCAGAACAACCTAAGGTTTGTATTGTTTGATTGATTTTGCGTGCCTAAGGCCAGTAGCCTGAGCATTTATTAAGAGGATACCAATACGCAGTATAGCAAATATGGAGGATTTCCTTCTGTCTTGTTTTTAAGATCCAATATTGTTCTCACAGTTTTGTTTTGTTCCCTTTGATTGTTTTGCTTTCTTCAATGTTCTGTTTTTATTGGTTTTATTCTGTTCTATTTTGTTTGATTTTATGTCTGATGGTATGGGCAGCTATTTTAAAGATAACAAGGGGCATTTTGGCAGCCATTGTTGATATCCTATTACCCTGTTTTTAAGTCCTGTATCACTTTCACTGTTTTGTGTTGATTGGCTTTATTCTGTTTTATTTTGTTTGGTTTTATTTTGTTTGGCTTTTAGTTGATTGTCTTTTTGAGTTAAGTGTGTTTCTTGTATGCAGCATATTGTTGGATTTTGTCTCTTGATCCATTCTGACAATCTATTCCCTTTGACTGATGAATTGAGGCCATTCGTGTTGATGGTTATAACTGATATGCATTATTTGTCTTTGTTCTGCTATTTTTCTGCTGTTGATTCTCTACTTTTCCTCTGTTTAATTATTTTCTCTTCTTGGTGTTTTCTTTTGGTTGTTCTTGGAATTATGTTCATTTTTATCTTTGCCTAGAATATTTTTCATTATTCTTTGTTAGTATTGGTTTAGTGGTCATGAATTTCTTCAGCTTTTCTTTATCATGGAAGTATTTTATTTCTTTATTAATTTTGAAAGATACTTTTGCACAGTATGTCAATGAGGGTTGGAAGCTGTTTTCTTTCAAGACTTGAAATACTCACTCAAAGCTCTTTTAGACTTGAGGACTTGTATTAAGAAGTCTAACATGATTCTATTTGGCTTTTCTTTGTAAGTGATGTGTTTCTTTAACAGCTTTCAGTATTCTGTTTTTGTGCTGAATTCCTGATATCTTGATTATTATATGTCAGAGTATAGATTTATTTTAGTTATTGCTAATTGGAATCAATATGCCTCACTTATCTGTGTGTCAGATTCTTTTCCTATGCTTCAGGAAATTTTCTGCAATTACTTCTGCAAATAATTTTTTTCACATTTGCATTGACTCCTACTTTTTCACTGACACCTATTCTTCTGATAGTATTTTTCTTTGCACTTCTTCTAGCTGTTGAATTATTTTGTGATCTCTTGTTACATTCAAAAGATCTTTTCTTTCATTATCACTAGCCACAATCCTATCTTCAATGTCTGAAAATCTGTTTCAGTTTAATTTAAGCAGTTTTTCCAGCTTTCAATGGTATTTTTAACTTCCTGGCTGTCTGCTTGCATCTATTTCATGCATTCTTTCTTTCCCATATTGACCATTCATTGTTCCATCCTTTCCTATCAGCATCTGTTTTTTTTTTTTTTTAATCTATCTCTACTCTAGATTTGCTGGGCAATTCCTTTGTAAATGTTGACTTTTTTAACCTGAGAAATAATTTCTAATCTGATTTCTTCTTGAACCTCATGGATTTGTTTCTTTACTTTTGTTGCTATCATTTCAGAAATTATAGGTGTGTGGCTTCCATTTATTTCACGTTTATGTCTCCTGGATTTGTTCTGGTGGGGCTGGAATTCTGAGATTGCATTTTGCTTTTTTTGTGTTGTCATTTTCTATTTTTAAAAATTCATTTGCTTGTCTGAGATCATCCTTCTGAGATTTTCTATCATCAGCTATATCACTAGTATCAAGACCTCTCTAGAAAAAGTCTTCTCTTTGGGAATGTCTTCTCAGTGTAAGATATTCTTAGTTTGTGTCTGTTCCCAAATCCTATTTAATTAAGAAGAGGATGCTGGTATCTGTTTGGGTCAGTCCCATCTTTTGGTGTAGGGCTGTGGTGAAGCTGCTACCCCAGAATTTCCCATACAGAAGGGAGAACAACTGATTACAACAGATATTATATCTTAGTTGAAGTAGTATAATTAGCAATAACAACAGCATCAAGAACAATTTACAACTAACAAACTGTGGTAACTATTTTGTTCTTTAGACCCTGGGAGTGTATTCTTTCCATTTTATTCCCAGTAGTAACCAAAACTCAGAGATATTTTTGGTACTGTTATTATGATCCTTTTTACAACTATGTTTGCAAGTCTTGAATTAATATGGATGTTATAACTTTGTTCTGGGGACCATGGCATCTGATATCAGAGATTATCTTTACTTAATGAAGTGCATATATATCATCTGATGTCATAGTACTAATGATTATTTGAATTCCAAGAAAAATTTAATGATCACTAGTAGATACATTTTACTTTAAACACATGCAACATATGGAAGATTTTTGTCTCATAGAGTATTTAAATCATGTCAAAATGATGATATAACTTTATCCCGAGTGATTAATTTATTGGTGTCTGATCTTGTCAGCCTCACATTGTCTCTCCCACTCTTCACAGTCCTAATTAGAGAACAACCCTGACTATAGCTTCTCCCTGTGAAATACAGCACGAAACCCAAACTTCTTAGCAGCACCTACCCAGGCTTTCTCAATGTTTCTCTACTTGTATTGTACTAGTGGCTCTGTTACTTCCTGCCTTGCATGTAAATTCTGAAAAACCAAAGAAATTTTAGTCTTCCCCATTCCTCAATACACAGACACACACACACACACACACACACACACACACGTACACTCTGTATTTTTTTCCTTTGCTTATGTCACTTCTAACTAAAATGGTTTGCTGCTTGTCTACTCATACTCATCGTCTTCCTGACTTAGGTCAAGTATCACCCCCTTTAAAAACCTTTCATCAGTTTCTCTATATCATCAAGTATCCCTTCTTCTGGGTTCTAATGCATCTCTATATTTGGCACCCATCCTTTGGCCTCTCTTTCCAGATTAAATGTACTTCTCAAGAGTAAAGATTATTTTAACGACTCCATATGTATATCTGAGATAGCCATCATTCTTACAGGTGGGATTCTACATTGCCCAGTCTCTAAAATTCACAAGTTTTCTCATACTCCATGCAAGTCTCAGAAGGTTGGAGCCTAATAAAGCTGTCTTTTCTTGTGTCTGAATATAGAGTATTCTTTCTCCCAATCTTCTTTCTAACCCTATCTCCACCATACAGAAGCTTCTGGAGCTCTATGCTTCATTTTTGACAATTTCCCCCATCACCTCAGTTTATAATTGTCAGCTCAGGGCCATGCAGCAGGGGGAGGTGCCCTTTAGTTTCAATATCTACCACAGCATCACATTCTCTGATCCCTGCCTAGTCTTGACTGCTTTTGCCTCCCACCCTTAGCATCATCGGAGCTCTGCATTCCTTTTCCTGTAGACGCCACCCCTCAGTCCCATGACTTGGCTCCTTGTTTCTCCCGGATGGCACAGCAGCATGTCACTCTTATGTGTGAATAACCAAATCTTCCCTATCTATCCTCAACCAAAACTTTTCCTAATTTAAGATTTGCAATAAGTTTCAGGGCTTCTGCCTTTCTTAACTTCCCACAGAAAACCCTTTACACTGCCAGATGCATTTGCCTGGACCGTAAGTTACACTTCACATTATCTGCAGAGCCCGGGTTCAATCAGTGTGGGTAGCACACTTGAAGCATGGTTTAACATCTGGATTTGCTCTGGGATTATGGGCAGCTGTTTTGCAATCCACTTGCATTCTACCTTTCCAAGTTTCAGTGGTGTAAAATTGTGGTCACTTTTACTGACTAGTTTATGTGGGTGATAATTAGGCTTTCTGTGGAAGTACTTTCTCTGGTTCACAGTCTTGGTAAGCAATGAATTTCTAATACTAATTATTATCCTGAACATTCTTAATATCACATTACAACTCTCTCAACTTTTTATTAACCAATAGCCCATGTGTTTGACAAACAGTATCTTTTAGGATTGATCTTTCTACTACAAGATATATTTTAAAAGATGTATTACAAATGTATTTATTACCTAACTCTAAGGTACCTGCAAAGGAATCATTTTAAATGTTTAATACACATGTGAATAAGATTTATTTTTTAGTTTGTTGTATGGTTATTTTATTCCGAATTTAGACAGTCTATTAGTGAATTATATTCTCTTACCAGACAGTCAAATTTTATCCATGTTTCAGAAAGAAATAGCTAGCAAAAATATCAAAAAGGATTGTAAACTTTAGCAGCTTCCCTGTAGCAAATGTTTTTTCAGCTAACTGTGACCCAGATTTTGCTGGTCACTTTTGGTGGAAAAACCTTCATCAGGGAGGCTAGGCTGCCTTACATGCAAGCACTCAGAACTCAACTTACCAAAGAATTTTAATAGCAACCATTATACAACACTGAGACCTTGGCAGACACCAAGAGATTTCACAGCTGTAAAGAACTCTTGAGACCACCTAACGAGTATCCATTTCTCACATCAGGTTTTCATGAAGATATAGTGACTTTCTCAAGAAGCTAAGTAACTTTGAATTAAGTTCCCCCTTCACTAAAGCTTCTGACCAGCATAAATAATGATCCAGTATTCCTTAAGTCCTCACATATGACTATGAACTTACTCACTTTGGGGACTACCATATTCCAGTCATAGCCAGTCATGAAAAGCATCTTTTTCAGGGATAAGAGTTCACTTTCCTTTACATCGTGATCCTCAGTATGGAAAATATTTTTCTTCTGAAGAAGGATTTAGCAATAAGTAGAGACATTTTGGCTTGACTGGGGAGGGGTGTTACTGGAATGTAGTAGAGAGAAATCAGAGATTCTTGCAAACTATCCTCCAAGGAGAGCCCCCCAAGCTTGACAAAGAACCATTCAACTCAAAAAGTCAGTTGTATCAAGGTTGAGATACGCTTGGTTAGAGTTCTAGTAACCTCCTACAAAAATAACCTGAAAGTGGAAGCTTTCAGTACTTTTTATTCCATCACTCTTATTTTACTAAGCAAAGTGGCATTTAGCTTCATTTATGTTGTTGAAAAATGGAAGGATTCACAGAACCAGAAAGCTCAATGGTGGAGAGAACTGGAACAAGGGGGAGATGGGAGCTGTTAATAAATGGTTATAGACTTTTAGTCATGTAAGGTGAGTAAGTTAAAAATCCGCTCTACAGTGTCATGTCTATAGTAATTATATGGTATTAACCACCGAAATGTCTGACAAGAGGGCAGGTAACCTCATGTTAAATATTCTTATCACACACATGCACACACACACATGTGCAGTTGCAAAAAACATAAAGGAAAGGGAAGAAATTTAGAAGTTAGGAATACGCCTTAATGATGGTGTCATGGATATATGCGTACAGCCAAAATCATCAAACTTTTTATATAAAAAACAACATATGACCTATAATCACTGTCCCCTCAGATCCACTCAGAATAAATTGGTACAATTATTTTCAGTAGAATCAAATGCAAAGCCTTTAGAAGATCTCAAGTCAGCTTGATTGATCTGGTTTCTTACCTAATGAGAACCTGAAGTGTGTTCTTCCACTCAAATACTTACTCACATAAAAGAAAAACCTCAACCATCAATATGGGGTTTATGAACCATCATTAAATCTCCTAGTAATCCTCAATAGTGTATTAAAATACTACTAATATTAGCTTAATTTTTGTTATACATAATGGCAAATTATAGGTTAAAGTGCCTATCAAAATAAAAAACTTTCCCCACAAACTTGAAAAAATTATTATAATTAGAAATAATGAAGTTGTACATTTTCCTTACAGAATGGCAACTATGTAACTTTTAAATAGAAAATTTAATGTTAACCTAAAAAAATGTAATGGATTATTTATTATACATTTATTTGCTACAAATTTATCTTCAGTTCACCTCTTTTACTAATCAAAACTTTCATGTCCACTTCAACAAAAAAAATTAACAAAATTATAGTATAATTGTAATATAATTAATAAATTCATTACTTTGAACACAGTTGCAAAGGTGGTAAATAATTTTCACATAAGCTGTTCACTCAATAAAAAATCTGATATGTATGATCATAAGTAACTATTGCTTAATTCCACCTTGTGCTCCTTCTTAGTTCTAAAAACCAAAGCTTCCAACCTTGAGAGACTGGTACTATTTTATGAGACTTTAATAACAAAAATATAGGCTTAAATAGTTTTACTTGCAAGCCCCAGATCATAGCAAAGGGAATACAAACCCAGGTAAATCTAGGTCCACATTCTGTGAAGTTTGCTTAACAACACAGTAGGTGACTTCTTAATACCTGTCATTAGTATTTCACAGAAGTGAAATGTCCCCATCGGTTCAGTTTGTAGGTTATTGTTATGCATCCTTTTCAGTGTAAAGAACAGAAGCACAAAAGTCTAGCCAGGCCAGCTACGCTACTGAGCGACAGTATCGCACCTGCTTAACTGTGTCCTCTTATGCAAGGGGATCCCATTATCATATTAGGCATATAAACTGCACCAGTATCAATCAACTGGTGAACTAGAATTGCCTCAAGTCAGCAGCAAATGTGATTGGTGGAACTAACTGTTTATAGACTCTAGATGAGCTAGACAAATGCTGGGTACTCTTCCTAACAATAGTAAAGTAAGTGCATTTGATCTTTTAAATTTGACATCAAGGTAATGTTTTTAACTATTCCCTATTTGACTTACTCTCAATTTAGCATTTCATGTGTTTACAGATATTATGATTAATATGATTCACATGTACAAGAAGAAAGGAACATTTACAAGAAGAAAGCATGCCATTTTAAACAGGAAATTCATAATGACCAACAGTATCTAACTCTGACACGTAATAGAAATCTTTTATGTAAATGCATAAGCATTACCTAAAATCAACTAAATCAAAATCTTTGGGCATTGAGGAGGGAGCAGTTTCATCGATTTTAAACTTCTGGGATTGATTATAATGGGCAGCAAGTGTTAAAAATGATGGCATAAGAAAAGGCTCAACACAAATACCTCTCTGTAAACATATTTCAGTCCTGATACTATCAATTGCACAGACTTTGATATATTCAAGGGCTTTCATTTTTCTCACCAATAGTAAATCACAAAAAAATGGTACATACTAACTGGTGGTGTTTTAAGGACTAAGGCAAAAAGTGAAATGTATCTGTCATGGAATAGGGGATTCATACAATTTTTACCACATGAATCAAATATCCCATATGTCAGTAATTCTGGTTTCACTTTGCTAAAGTGAAAAGACCGCTCTTCAGAGGTCTAACCATTACCTTACTCATGTCTTTGTTTTCACTTTCTGAGTGAGCAATCAGAAGGTCTACTCTGCTTAGGCACAGTTTGAAAGGAATTTTCTTGATAGGGAAGGGAAAAGGAGAAATGCATCGGCTCTGTTGTGCCTAAGTCTCTTGGGCCAAAGGCTGGACCTTTAGCTTTTCCTCACCTTCATCTATGATGATTTTTGCTGGGATTCTAAACTGAACAGTCTTCCCTTAACCCAAGACTCAAGAGGCATAATGGCCATATCCAAACATTTCCCATAGAAAGACTTCTGAATACACATTAAGAGGCTGTATTTATTCCTCACAGTGACCCTGTGTCACAGGTATGATGTTGACTTCACCAACAAGGGTGTACCAATTCCTAAGTGTCATTTCCCACATCCAAAGTCATGGTTATTTGATTCGAAACGACATTCATCTAACCAATCCAAAGCATCTCGAACAACAACCAAAGAAACAAAAAAAAAGAGCAAAATACAAAACAAAACAAGAAAACAAAAAACACAGCAAGGATAAAAATGTCTGTTAAACCATATCCTACCTTTCAATTTTGCTACTTTGCAGGCAAGCTAACTTACATTTTTATGACTTAGTGGTAGGAGCCTAAATTTGTAGGAAACATTTTCCTAGGATACAGATTACTAGGCTGATTTTTAGTTCCAATCTGCTAGAGATTAAGTAACTCTATTTTTGTGACTGAAACTTTAAACCTGTATTTTTAATGTTCAACCTAAACACTTCTAATATTCTTTCCATTTTATTTATGGTAAGGAGTATTTTTAAGGACATTTATGGCTTTCACTATATTGTCTTAAACTTACAGTCCTCAAATGGTTCTCAGGGCAAAATAGGCCTGTTGTCTGTTTTTGAAAATAAAGTTTTATTAGAATAAGTTCCCCATTTGTTTATACGTCATCTATGCCAGCTTTAATGTTCAGAGTTCAACACTTGCAATCGATGATATATAGCCAACAAAAGCAGAGAATATTTCCTATCTGGCCCTTTTTCAGAAAAAGATTTGTCAATCCCTGTCCTAAAATGACTTTGCTAAATTTTGGCAAAAACATGGACCACTAATTACTTTTGAAATACTTTTCTATATCTAACATCCTTTGAGTTGCACAGCCTCTGTGGTTCAGTGGGTAGATGAAAAATGTAATGTACTCATGAATGACATGTCATTCCTTGATTCCTGGCACCTGATCGACACCCAGGTGCTTAGATAAGTTTTATTATCTCTTTTTCCTATGTTCTGATTAGCCACAAATTCAAAAGCAAGAGAAACAGAATTGTCTTTTATACTTGACTGAGAATAGCAGGTGTTCTTCATCAAATCTCCAACACAAATGGAGAAAACTTTGGAGGAATTTATTAATAAATCCCTTAATTTATTTACTTTAAGAAAAAAAAGCTAGTAAAGCCACAGACTTTTCCCTGTTGCTTTATACTTTCGAAAAAAAATCAAAATTGAGGAGGAGAGCCAACTGACATTGGTGGAGGTAGCTCCTTCCAATTGCTGACTATTAGGAAAGTTAACCCACCTCTTCCTTCCAAACCCATCATTATGTAAAGGAAATAGTTGCCACATTATGTCAAGCTGCTTTGGACTACAGAGGGATACAGGGACACATCACCAAACCAGAGAAAAGAGATGAGTAAGATTAAGTCAAGTGACCAAAAGGGTGTTGTTGGGAGGCTCAGAAGGAGGTGACAGCAAGGAGCCATAGAGCAACGTGCACAGAGAGGTGATGAACTAGTGCTCTAGACAGTACAGGCGTGCCAAGGAGGCCCAATGCTCACCGAATGAATGATTTTGAAAATCAGCTTGGATTGAGGTTCTGAAAAGAAAAGCAATGCAAGGAGTTTAAAGAAAGAAAATAAAAACATTATCTTTACACATAATCAACTGGTATCATATGAATGATCTCTAAGTATTTTCCCACTAGGGAAATAAAAGCCCAAATTCCTCTCTTCGAGCTGTTTCCTGGAAGAGCTGAAGGCTTGACCAGGTCTAGACTACATTTTATGTGCAGACCTGTGCCAGGTCATCTGGTACAGCGGCCAGGTTCCAGCCACTGCCGTTTCTCTCCCCACACTGACGGTGCGATGCGGATTTCTCCATCTAGTTCAACAGGAAATATGTACTGCGTGCATATTTTTAAGCACTGAGTGAGCTATTTTTAAGAACTGAGCTATGTACAGGTATTTGTGATTGTAGATCTGATTTGGAGAAACAAAATACTTGCTAATCTAAGTACACTGAACATTTTCAACAGTCAGTTGTGTGGTGTCAGGTTGGACATGGTCAAGGTGAACAGCTAGGATATGGTTCCTTTCTCTGTCCTACAAAAGCTGTCATTTGCTTTTGCTGCTCTACAGAGTCAAAGTCTGAGAAAGGATTATTTGCTCCCAGGAGTGGAGGATTGAACTATTTTGTGAATAATAAAAATGGTAGTGATTTTTAAATATTGTTTTTCATATCAAAGATCTAATGGGGATTCAGTTTTGGCATATATATGTTAACTGTAAATCCTGTATGGCTTGTATTAGACTTCTCTAGAGAAATACAACTAATCATTCATATAAATACATATATATATATATATATATATATATGTATTTATATATGTGAAAGATTAGAAAAATACAACGAATTGTACATATATATGAATACATATATATATAAATACATATGCATATGAATGCTTACTTAAATATATGTATTATACATTCACATATACATATGAATGATTAGTTGTGTGTGTGTGTGAGTGTGTGTCTGTGCGTCTGTGTGCATGTACTCAGAGAGATTCATTGTTTTAAGAAATTTGATGTCATACTTCACAGAGATTGGTAAGTTCAAAATCTGCAAACCTATGGCTCAGTTTACTTGAAACTCTGGAAGCTGCCACAGAACCAGAAAGAGCTGACATCCAACTTCAAAACCACGGGTCAGGAGAATTTTACTCAGCGAAAAGTAACCTATTATTCTATTCAAGCCTTCAATTGGTTGGATGAAACCCACCCACATTAAGTGAAGGCAATCTACTTTACCCCAGTCTCCAAATTTAAATATTAATTTCATCCAAAATCATTATTAGAGGAACACTCACAATAATATTTGACCAAATAGCTAAGAAATCTGTGTCCCAGTCCAAGTGACACATCAAATTAAGTATCACAGGCTTAACGCTAATTGAAATTGAGCTGTTAGCTAAATATTCTGAACCCAAAACTGAGTGTGCAAATTGGTTAAGCCCAGCAGAAACTAACTTTTATATGGTAGTCATTCCATGCCTATGAAGTCACTCAAAACAACCCAGCCCCTTTATATTCCATGAGGTAGCACAAAATATATAAATAGAATGAATTAGACAGTTTCAGATTTTTAAAAATCTTTTTTTTCTTACTCTTTAATGAAACTAAACTTGAATAATGCAACATTCCTGTACAATATTTAGGCTACACCAGTTATGCACTTTTGCTGACATCTCTTCAAATCTTAAAACACCTTACTATCTCTGCATAGATGTATTGGCTTATTCAAATTGGTACTTCTTCTTCATTAAGACTTTTCTAAACTCTCTGATTCCTTTGAAAAGGCCACATATTGTATTCATACCTTCTTGAATTTCACTTATCATTTTCCTCTTTCCTGCTTTGACTTTGCAAATGTATTTTTAATATCTAGACTCATCTGTAAGCTTTTTGAGACTAGAGATGGTAGGAAACAAAAGAAAATCGCAAAAGGTATTTATTTGTATGTGTAAACAAAGCAAGTCAATAATTAAAGTAAAAAATAAAAAGTAAGTTAGTGGCACTTATAGTACACTGGATAAAAGAGAGAAATGACAATGCACAGTGTACTGTTAACATTTATGAGAGATTAGGTTAAATTAACTGTGCATGCTATAATTTTGTCATCAAAAATGAAAGAACAAATGAGAGAAAAAAGAAATAAAGAAAAAAAGAGGTAGCACAGCTATTTCAAGCAATGAAGTTCAACTAACAATCTAATAAAGGAGATAAATGAAAACCATAAATGCACAAGTAAGTCAAATGTAGAACAAGAGCTTGTTAATTTCTAACTATACCAATAGCTATTTTACGCAACTGAAATTTATTATTGGCTTATCAAAAATATTACTTGGTAATTAATTAGCAAGAAATTATTTTAAGTCCTTTGAATTTTCTATACAAAAGCAATGTGGTATGCTCTACTTAAAATATGTGAGTGTCACAAGACACATGAAGCAATCTGACTCTCCGTTCCACCTCTTCCTACTCTTAGAAAGTAGAGCTTTTTGTATAGACAAATTATTCCCAAAAGATCCATTAATGATATTTGCCAATAAAATACATTTCATCGAGGTTTTACTCTCTCCTGTTTGGTATTGAGAGGTAAAAAGTGAGATTTTGATTCTCTCTCTGTGTTGTTCTTTGGGAGGAAACCTGTATCTTATTCTCAGAAAATGGATAAAATATCCCCAGCTCATGACATTTTTTTCTGCATAAATTAAATTGTGGCTTATTTGATTTTCAAAAGCATATATATATATATATATATATATATATATATATATATAGTGTAGCTACAAAACTAGTTTTTAAAACATTGGAGGAAAATAACCTCAGAGTAACCCTGAACATTCCTTTGATGATGTGTTCCCAAGGGGAAAAATTTTTTTTAAAGTAAATAATTGTATATGTATTGGTTTGGTGCAAAAGCTGATTGTCTTTTCAGACACCCTTCTTGATGTGGTTGGAAACTGGAACAAGTTTGGAAAGCAATTTGACATTTTATAGCTTAAATATTCCTTCCTTTGCTTTCTCCTTTCAGAAATGGAACAGTTCACGATAGAGCAATCAGAGACTTGAAATTCAAGTGAGAATAAATATAATAAACTGCAGGTAACCTGGATACTTCTGAATAATATCCTTTCATGTGTTTTGTGTACTTCTTTAACTTACCATTTTATCCAATTTCCTTTGAAAGCTATAATAGAAACAGTGCAGAAAAATTTCACAATATTTCTAAATACACCAATGACAAATAAGTTTTGTATAGTCACTACATATTTTGATTTTTGGTTGAACCTGGAAAATTACATTGGGTTGGGTGGTTTTTCTGTTTTGTTACGGCACAAAATTACTCTTTCCAAACAGAGCAGGAAGAGATGAAAGCAAATGATATAATATTAACGTATTACTACTTAAATGATTGTCGGAAGAAATGTCTAAAGTGCTTGTGGGGAAGTAGAAATTGCACCCTACACTGCTGAAGATTCAAAGTGCCAGAAAGTTTAATTTACTTACTGCTCCATTCAAACACCAAGCAAAAACCCATGGAAAGTGTTCAGCTTCCACAAGAGGAAAGTAAATTTTAGTGATGGAATAGGCCAGGGACTTGTCCAGTTTTTGTTACTGCAACCAAAATGCACTGCAGATGTGTCGTTTTATGTTAGCAAGGCCTTTCTTTCTAGTACTTGAGCGAACTTAACCAAGCCATGAAGTTCTTTCAAGGATTTCTCCCTGTCAAGTTCCATAACTGTTCTTTAGAGAGCAGGAGTGGTAATTCAGCCTTGGTGAGAAATTTACTATGTGTCTGTCCATCTAAAGAAGACCAAACCAACCACCTTTTCTCATCTTCTCACATCTAAGGTTTACTAAGAAGAAAATTATGAAATCTGGCTACCATCCACTTAAAAATGCTTAGTGAATGAGAGCACGTTCATTGTCCAGAGCTAACCCTTCATCACACTGCATTTTCAAACTAATTAGTGTTAATACTGTAACAAAGATAGTAGTGTTTTTATTCCCTTCTGTATCCTAGAAAATAGACCAATGCTCTGTTTCTCCTGCTATTTTATAGAAATTTAAATGGAATCTTAGCGAGGGTAAGTTTCTTGCCCAAGCCAGTTTATAAGTTGAGACCTGACTGGGCACTCAGTCTGAGGGATTCCAAAGTCTATGCTTTGACTGAAATTTAATGCAGAAATTCAAATCACCTTGATACATGCTTACTCCTTTTAGAGACCAACAGCCTGTTTAGATTAAGACAAAGCATCAAATGGCACGAGATAGAATTTCCATTTTATCCATGAAAAATCAAAGGATTTTTAACTTATGGAATTTCCTGCCTTAATTACATCTGATTCTGATTGCCCTTTTCTTCTGTCTCCACTTTGTGTAAATATACCCATTCTGTACAGCAGTGAAGTCATATTAATTCAAACCTTGCTCACTTGGAATTGGACTGAGATTAGATGGGTTTAAATGAACTTTTCTACTATCTATGAAGAAAGGTAACACTGTCACAATGGTTTTTTGGCATTTAATCTGCCTAAAAAAGTTTAGCCTTTCTTAGGAACCTGGTACTGACAATTTGCATATAAGTAATTGGTTTTTAAATATCTTATATGAAATTCTGAAAGTTGGTGCAGAAAGTTTGACAGCACTCAAGTATGACTTCAAGTTATTCTAAAAAACTTATAGAAATAAATATTGAAGAATTCAGCTATAACAAGAGTGTATGCTGTCATTTTCCAGTTATTGTCACCTAGTGAGGGTTTTGCCTTCCAAGTATGTGGTTGTGAGTTCAATCCCCAGTACCCCCCCACCCAAAAATAAAAGAGACAGCATAATCAACAAAAGGGGGTGGGGATTTAGCTCAGTGGCATAAGCGCCTACCTGGCAAGTGCAAGGTCAGGGGTTCAATCCACGGTACCACCAAAAAAAAAAAAAGAGTTTTATTAACTCATTCATCCTATGTGCTTTTTTAAAATTATGTTTTATCAACATCTTTGGGATCAGTGTATACATAACCTTTAAAGGAGCAGAAATAGTGCATCTCATGATGATTTTGCTTGTTTTCATTTGTTTTAATCCAAATGTTCCACAGAGAGACAAAGATTCTAATCTGAGCTCTGTCTTTGATACAGCTGGAACTTAGGGAGCTATTTTGTCTCTGAACCTGTTTTCAACAAATATCGATAAAATATCCACCTTCCATGTATTGGTGGGAAACAAACGATGTAAAGCAAATGGAAGCACATAGCAGTGGGCTCGGCCCATGTAACAGCATAACAAATGAGTATTTGTTTATCATCATTTCCTGATACCTTATTGCCAATTCTCAGTATCCCCGTACCACAAAGGCCATGTAAAGGTGACCCACAAGTGTAAGTGGCATATCCATACAACTCACACCCCAATCCACATCTTGGCCTACCCCTTCTCCCACCATACCAAAAATGCTTTCCTTCTCCCAGTCCCTGAAGACTCATAAGGTTCTAAGAATTTTAGGGGAATAAAAGAGGAAATTATAGTCTGTAGGACTAAGCTATAATAATTACAAAGAAATCGTAAAATTATTCAGGCAATCTGATAAATCAGCTCCGTTTTTCTAAAGTTCAGGCTCCAGGTAGCACAAATAAAGGAGGATGAGAAAGAACTAAATTCGATAATTTCAGAAAAAAATATTATTCGTGCATTGGCTGGGACCCCACGACCATGTCAGAAATTGCACTTTTCCTCTTGAAGCATGCCTAAGAGTGGGTAAGTCATACATTCTCACATATTGCCAGTCAACAAACCATAGCCATAATGAAGACTATTTAAGCCACCTTTTAAAAAGTGCTTCCAGAATCTGCCAAATGTTCTTTGTACCAGTGTATTCAAAACGTGTTTATATTCTCAGATGCTAAAAAGTTTAGCCATAAAGAAGCTAATTTTCCATTCAATTTTTGCTTTAAATTCTGAGATAGCTGGATGGATATTTGCATACATTAGAATAAGACAGGAGTGCGTGCTCTCCTGTCTATTAGGTGGATTAGAAAATATTCCAGTGAAGGAAAATCATTGTTTCTTCCTAGAAGAAAGGTGGCCAGTTGGAAAAGAGTATCGCTATAGAAATCATCTACCTATAGTTCAGTCTTGTTGATCTTTACAATGAATGCTCTTGAGAAAGGAATCACCATTAATGTCTTCATTGTTCTTGTCACCACTAGCATCCTTGATCTACAGGGAACACAGCGAAGAACTTGAGATGCTGAGTGATTTATCTAGGTCCAACAAGCCATAGCCACGAGTTTAAATTTTAGTGCACGATATTACAGACTCGTGGTATGAAGAAGGCAGGGCTGGCATTTGAGCCCCCGGCGGTCCCCACCCATATGTCTATGAAGATGTTAGATGCCTTCTCACATCAGGCTTCTCTGCAAAATAGGAGGGATCAGTGAGATCATGAAAGCACAGGATCTAAACTCAGGTCTATTACAAATAGATACCCAAAGAACATCCTCCACTGAGGTTTCCCTCACACACTGCCTTTATCTTCTAGATGACAAAAAAAATCATGAACGAAATGAGAATTGGCAACACACAAGAGTATTGCTGCCAATGTTGGAAGTTTGGAGAACCATTCTTCCTCTTTAAAATACTCAAAGAAAGAAAGGAAACTGTACAAACAGCTCTGCTTTTTTCTGTCTCCCTCTACATTTCTGAACTTCACTACTCAGAGAAGTCTCAGAGCCAGTGCAGCCTGAACTGCTTTCTGATCTTTGATCCAGTACAAATACCAGAACCAAATTATATTTCCAACCAATCAATCCAGGTCTTCAGAAAAGGAAAGGCATTTTCCTAGACTGACGAATGAATCCAAATTAAAAGAGATTGCTTCACATTCACAGGTGGGCCAAAGAATTTACAAACCACAAGATGGGGGCAAAAGTACCTACCCTCAGGATAACCCTGGCTCTGTTGTCAAAGCATGAAAGAAAAGATAAAATATGACAGTTTCAAAGAGCAATCTTAAGGCACTTTTCATATGGGGCTGAGGACCTACAGACACCTTTAAATAGAAACATCAAAATCTCAAGAAACATAATTTATCCTATTCATTTGTATCTGCAATAAAGGCTTTCCTGGAGGTCTGCCATAAAATCAGCATATTCACGTCACTTGGGATCTATTAATCTGACAAAGTATCAGCAATACAGAATGATTTCAGGCAGATCTTTGGCAGTGAATATAAATATCTCCAGACTAACATGACAGGCTGGGGGTGGGGTAAAGAAAGATTCTTTTGGGGCCTTTATAAGCTCAAATATCTGGCACCTAGAGTCTTTTCCAGTGTGGCTATCTACGGAAGAATGAAGGTAGTGTGAGCATTCATACCGAAAAATACATGCTGTTTAGCTCTTTTTAACAAATTTTTGTAAGAACAAAATGTTACATTAGAATGGCAGGAAAATCAGAAAGTAAAAATATTAAAAATGAAAAAACCTATAGTTCCATTAATCCAGAAGTGACAACTTTTACCATTTGTGTTACATTCTTTCAGTTTTAGAGGCAATATCTGTATCTTATTGTTTATTGCTATTGCAGAAATAGAATCTTAGTAGTCTTTTTTCCTACAAGCCACCAAGACCAGCCTAGATGACATGGAAAATTCAAATAAATAGAGACAAAGTTTTCAGCCCTCCCATTCTGATGACTGTTATCTATCACCTGGTAATTTAAATGCACTTTTTTGGCACTGAATACCATATTATTAGGCATGTCATTATTTTATATTCTGTTCCCTGATTTCTTCATTATCTTGAACAATCTTTCATGTCAAAAGTATAAATATACTTTATCAATGCTGGTGGGCTATTACGTCATTTTTTTTTTATTTCATAAAAGAAATCTCTAGAGCAGAAGTGCTACTGAACACATACACTTGCTACGGCTTCCATGGGCTCCGAAGCTGGTGACTAACCTAGATCACTCAACTATTTCAAAGCTGGGATATGAACACTGTGCTTTTTCCAACTGCACTTGCCTTTTCAGTCCTGTCTAAAACTCAACCCCATTAACCTAGTTTTAATGTAATGTAAAGCTCCAAGGAGTGCTCTTTATCCTTAACCAGTAAAGAGTTAGAGCCAAAGGGATTGGATTCTTTCTCCAATCATAGGTCATTAAAGCTATAAAGAAGTGATGAATATGGTAAGACTTCTGTCCATGAATCGGGGAGGCCATCAGGATCTAAAGAGATGCATGTATAAAAGCACACACATGCACACATGCACACACATGCACACATGCACACACGCACACATGCACACATGCATGAACATTCTGGTTAATTTAAACCAGCAGAGAAGCTTTTCTTCTGAATATCAGCCATGCTTCCATACTTCACTTCTAACCTTTAAAGGATCAGAATATGTTTCTTATTGGAAAATGTAAAAATAAATCCATAGAAATGTCCCCCGTGATTGAAAACAGAAGCTGGCCACTAAGACAGTCTAATTGTGGGGGAGGCAGGGAGGGAGCCTAATGGAAAGTCAGATGAAATGGAACACCACCAGTGTATTTTATCAACTGCAAGTTGAGAAACCACACCCAACACATTTTATCATAGGCATGACAGATATGTTGGACTGCTAACTACCTACAGGTTTCCCTTCTGCATTTAGATTCCCATGAGACAAAAGCTGAAGGAAAAATCTGTCAAATAAAGAAAGAGTAGTGAGGAGGAAGTTTGGTTGGTCAGTAGGGACTTGGAGGTCTATGGACCTCCATTTCTTCATTTCTGAGTTATGAAAATTCAGACAAGCCAGAGAATGATGTGCCTACGTAGAGCAGGGTTGGTAGAATGCTGCCAAGGTTGTTTTCTACAAACACGACAACATGACATCACCCCTGAATTTGGGTTATTTTTGTAGTTTTGCATCTAGTTTTAAAAAAAACTTTCAGAAGAAAAAGGAAATCATAAAATTCCAGGATAGTCACATGTTAGCCACGCATAGCTTAGCATGTTTTACTTTATTCTGCCTCTATATTTGAATATTAATCCTGGTTTTAGAGAATGAGTTACAGGAGGAATTCACAAAGACATCCATCTATTCTCTCTCTCTCTCTCTCTCTCTCTAACACACACACAGAGAAACACACACAGATGCTCATAAAAATCAAGTTAATGGTTGGTGTTATGGTGATTTGATGAGATTTATTTTTCATTAATAATGTTAATCATGTGAAGAACTCCAAAAGCTTTGCCAACAGTGACTGTCTGTAAATTGAGGGAAGGACATGCCTGAAATGCTGACAGAAGAGGAGAATGTTTATGTAAGTGGGTGTGGATGTGTATGTCTCTGCATGGGCATGGGATAGGACAAGGAGAAAGGATGTAAGATTTTTCTTGTTCACTTGGTATCTATCAACAGGATTAATTTACATATTAGAGTCTAAGAAAAGCTCAAGAGAACCCAAAGTTCTGTTCAGCAAACATCTCTTTATCTCCCATGACTCTTGTTCATACCAGCATGCACTGTAACTCTGGCTGGTTTTTGGAACGCAATGTGCGAAATTCTTTGTGAATATTTGATAATAGCAGTCCTAAGGAAGTGTGAAATATAGATTTTTATACAAAACCACAGCAGACGTCATTCTTCCTTCCTTCTGTGGGAGAGGGACTCTTCTAATTCTCGAAGTGCCTTAATTCTAACGTTAGAGAGAAATTTTCAGCCTTTTCTCTGTTAAAATATATCTCAACTTCTCCTGTTTGTACTTCTCTTAGGGAGGGAAGGCTCCATGCTCAGTCTGGTCTGGGGCAGACGGTTTATCGGGTTGGCTTTCTACTTGGAGCTGATCTAGCTTCCACCAGTCAGAGTGGGAAGCTGGCTTGTGGGATGAAAGCAGGAAGGGAGTAGCCAACAACAACAATGGAACTTTGTGTCAACACTGTCTTGTTGCTGATGTGAATGAAACATAAATATTGCACAATGAGCCATTTCGAAAATTCTTCAAAATATTACACTCTTGCATTACATTACAGGGCCTGAGTGAAGGCAGAGACTTTCTGTTTCATCCCAGCAGAAGTTAATAGCAACCCAGGAGCTGGAAAACCAACTTCAGAAACACTTAATGTTTACATCCACTTAGTGGTTGGAAAAAACAACTTAAAAAAAAATGTTTAAGAGCTGCTTCAGCAAGTGGAAACAGCCATTCCTTGTAAACAAACCTTTAACATGAAGATATTTCTCAGTGGCGGAAAACCTAACTTCATAAAATCAGATTTCTGAGATTTTTTCAGCTCCTTGGAGACTACAAAAGTAACCGCATTCTGTCAGTTGATGCATCAAATAAACAAATGCGAAGGAGAGATTTTCCGTATCGCATGTCGACTGAGTACACGTGTCTGATAAAGTGCATGCAAACTTCGGATGCGTGTTTGCTGTGGAGATCAGTTAGGACAAAAAGCTAGCATACTTTTGTTCCCCCCATTAGCCACCCCACGAGGGACACTTGGGATGGTTTTAGGTGTGATAGAAGCAAGTTACTTCTGGGTGTATCTCCCTTTGTCTAGCTACCATTGAGAATCTGATTAGCTATGTCACTTCTGAAGTACTGCATTTAACACTGAGCTGAAAATTCCCTGTTCCCTCAATACCGTGACCCAGCTACCCAAGATGGTATGAAGGTAGGTCAGTACCATCCTACCTCAGAGTTGGTCCTGTCTCTATGGAAAAGACGTATTTCAGACATATGAACAGTGCTAGAAAGAACTCCTTGTCTTTGTCCAAATGCTCACTGCAAACCTACAGTAAGAAATTAATAATATCCTATTGTGCCCAGTGGTTAATCGAAAGACAAATATTCTCAGAAGTGCCTGGAGTTTGTTATAGCTGAAAATTTTTGTACTGCTAGCGTATATGCAACTTTATCACCCATACATTTCAACAGGTTATTTAACCTAGCTGCGCTTGGGTTCTACTTAGTCCAAAGTGTCATAATTATACACGCTCCACAGTATAACCATTTCACAGTACAATAACAAAGATGATTCGTGTGTGTGAAAACCACTTGATGTAGTACTTGATATGTACTGAAGACTCATTGAAAGGAGAATATTTTTATTATGAATGAGTTCAATCAGTTGCTTTCAGAAAGTAAGTTTGGTTTTTGAGGAAAAGGTGTATTTGTCTGGAGAATGGGCCATTATTTAGGAGGAGCTGAAGTGAGTCCTATCAGTTTTCCAGATAAGTGATGCTCACCCTGGTATACCAAGGTCAGAACCTGCATTTTATTATATCTGAGTTGGTACTTTAATTATGTGTATGATATATAATGTATTGAATATGTCTGCATAAAATCACATGTGTACACTATGTAAGTAAGTAATATAAACAGATATTCAATATTTTCTCAGGTGAAAAATGAGATGACCAACTGGCAGCCACGAGTCCCTGGTATCTAGGAACATAAGGAAAACCAGAAGGCAGCACTGAGATGTAAATGCTATAGACAGTTCTAGAATCCAAAACAGAAGCAAGTTCAATATAGAGATCTTGTTCTTTACCTCCGCAGTTAGAGAACTCAGTGTCTTGGTCAGAGAAGTGATGCACCCAAGATCACCCAAGGGCAGGTGTGAGCCTGGAGTGGGTGTTGTGAATGCCATCCCATAGCCATTTTTTATCACAGTCATTCCTCAGTGTCTACAAGAGACTGAGTCTAGGACATGCTGCTAAGATGGGAATCCAAGGATGCTCAAAGCCCTTCTATGAAATGGTACAGTATTTAATTATACCCTGCATCCATCCTTCTATATACTTCAGATCATCTCTGCCTAACATATACTACCTCACACACTGCAAATACTCTGTAAATGGTTGTTGTGGTGTTTAGTTTAGAAAATAATAATGAGACAGAAGGGTGTATATGTTGGCAACAGTAGTAAGTTTTGTAGTTTGGTTACTTTTGGTCTGCTATGGTTGAGTCCCAGGAGGTAGAGTCCAAGTAGAGACAGTGCCAGCTGTACCTCATTCTGTCTGGAAGTCTTTGGACTTGAACTGAAGCTGGGTGTGATGGTGCAGGCCTGTGCTTCAGGCACTCTGGGACACTGAGGCAGTAGAATTGCAAGTTTAAGCCCACCCTGGAAAATTTGGTGATTTGGTAAGACTTTGTCTCAAAAATAAAAAAATAACAAAGGGCTGGGGATGTAGCTCGGCCCTGGGGGTTAATCCCTAGTGTTGCCAAACAAATGCATTAATTTAAAAAGTAAAAACCAAAAACCAACTGAAACAAGCTGATGGCTCTTAAATTTCACGTTGTACCAAAATCACTGGATGGCCTGAAAACACTGCTAGAGAGAGAGCCCAGTGGGGATTTGCATTTCTCCCATGGTGCTAGGTGGGACTGTGATGCTGGCTGGGGACCCCAATGCCATAAGCACTGGCATACAGTTGAAAGGTGAGTTCCTAAGCTTATCCACACACCTCTAAGTTTGAAATAGTAGTCATTCAATTATGTCGGATTAAATGAGATGGTGGAGGTGGAGACAACTGTAGAAAAGGAAGGAATGAGTGGTTTAGGAGGTGGTGTAGCTTCAGCAGTGAATAACTCTTTGGCTGTTGTTGTGGGAGAGATAATTAGCATGTAAATAATTCAATCACAACATATGTAGAACTTATGAATAATACGAAGATAAAGGTGGAGAGAAGAATGAGGAACAGGTATAGGATGAGTGAAGAGATGCAGTAAGAGCCGATGAGAAGAGGAAGCTGTACTTTGGACACGAGGGTGGAGAGTGCTCCAAACATAAGCAGCAGCCTAACGCACCTGAGATAGGAGCTTCCCGGCGTGCTTAAGGGGCAAGCAGAAGCCCACCATGGCCAGAAACACATGAGTAGGTTGGAGCACCAGAGGGAAGGCCATAAAAGTACAGTGTAAGCAAAAGAATTGTGGGTGGTGTGGCAGAAGATCAGTGGCTCCTTGAAGGTCACTCTAAGAACTTTAACTTTTACTGCAGGAGGGAAAAACAAGGCAATGTTATGCTCCCGCTGAAGTACCTGTGCCCCTCTCTGCCTGCTGAATTGAAAATGGACTCAAGAAGGACTGAAGCACCACAGATAAAGTAAGGAGACTGTTGCAGAAACCCAGGCAAGCGATGACAGAGACTTACACCTCACTGTTAGTGACAGACTCTGGCTATTCTCTGAATATGCAATCAGAAGTTTACAGTGACTGATTGGCCACAGATTGCAATAGAAACAGGAACTGAGGGCCTTTTTTTTTTTTTTTTTTTTTTTTTTGCTACAAGCAAGTAGAAGTATGGAGGAGACATCATTCCCTCTAGTAAGCCAAAATGAATTTTGCAGTGCAGTATGTGGGGCCTACCACGGACCAATAAATGTGAAGTAGTTCTCCATTGTAAAGATGAATATTCTAAAGTTCACAGAGATGAATGCCTTTGCCCAAAGTTGCACCATGACTGACTGGATGGGTAAGTCAGGGTCCTAAAGCATGGCCTACGATTCCTCCATCAGCAGTGACGTTCCAAAGAAATGAACCGAAGAGGGAAGGAAAGGTAAACAGGCTCCACGGTTTCCGTTCCAAGCACAGCATCGCTCCTTCTGGCTAACCTCATTTGTCTCCAGCTGGGGGGGTCACAAACCCAAGACCCATTAACCTAATAAGATCTGCCGACATATTTTGTTTGGCTCTTGAAGATTTTTTCTTTTTAAATTCTCCTTTAAATGTATTTCAACTGGGCTTGTACTTTCCATTTCATCCATAGTACGCAGCGCTCCCTCTGGCTTGGAACAGGGTCCTTCGGATCCTACCTACCGGGTTCCTGAAAACGTTTGATTTTCAACTCGTGACTCAAATTCACAGCCAGTGAGAATTCGGCAGTGAGAGAAGGCATGTGCTGAACAAAAGAACACAGATTCAGACAGATACCAGCTCACACCGAGCCTTTTTGCTTAATATCTCTATGACTTTGAACAAGCTAGGGCTCCCTTTCTCCCTCTGTGAAGTGGAGAGGATGGTGCCCATGCTGACCTATTGTAAAACCACACAAAATGCGCCCTGGACTGGTCACTAAGAACGCAGTCATTACAGAGCTTTTCATAAAGGGCCAGATGTCTCTCTCCTGACCACTCAGTTCTGCCTGTTTAACATGAAAGTAACCATAGATAACACATAAATAAATATAATGCATAGATAACACATAAATAAATACATAAATAAATTCAACATGATAAAGTCCTAATGAAACTGCTTTTGCAAACACAGATGGGAGCTTATTGACCATAAATCATAATTTTCTAATTTCTGTTATTTTCTAATTTCTAGTTTCTGTTATATATAGAATCCCACTGCCAAGGTGATACTTGGTAGTAAGAGCCCTTAGGAAAAGATCAGGCAGAGTAGCTTAGATGGAGGTAGAGTCCTGATAAATGGGGTTAGTAGCCCTATGGAAAGAGACCTTGGTCCCTTCTCTAATATGACAAAAGGGGCAGCTTCACCAGCCCGCTACCAGACATTGAGTCTGCTCCTACCTTGACTGACACCTTGATTGGGACTTCCTAATGTCCAGAGTTGTGAGAAGTGAATTTTATATTGGTGTTTGTTTTTGTTTCAACATTACTGGAAATTTATTGATTGATTTTATTTTGAGATATGTTCACCTTAAGTCTCTAAATTGCCTAGGTCTTGGTCTTGTGATTTTTCCTTCCTCAGCTTCCCAGAGTGCGGGGATTACTCCTCGCTTTCATGTTATTTATAAACTTTCTAGGCTGAAGGACTCTTTGTTGTAACTACTCAGATGAATCAACGTAGAGCATTTTGCTGATCTAGTCCAAATCATATTCCTCCTCATTTTACTCTATAATCCCCCCACCCAAAGCCTGCCCACTTGCACCCAAAAGCCTTCAAGAACAAGGACTATTTCATATTCTTTTAATACGAATTGTAAACTGACATCATGATACAAGTTGCTGCTTTCAAGTGCCCTAGTTGGAAACAAGGAAACAAGAAAACAAAAAAAATTCCTCAGCCAGCTGCATTTCATATAAGACAGAGCTACTGAAAATGATTTTCCTGGGAAATGCAGCTTCCTCTGCAAGGTCAAGCTTTCTTTTGGCCAGATGTCTTGCAGGTATAGTTGGACTTCTGGAGGCTCCAGTAGTCAGGTGCCTCCAGTGGGAAACCCTGTTCCACAGAAAATTCACAGACCCCGAAAGGTAGACTAAGGTCTCCTGACTGAAGCTTGTCTTGTGGCTCCGCCCCAACTTCTGAGAGAACAGGAAGGTTTCTGCTCTTGGCACCAGAGAGCCTTTGAGCAGCAATTCAGCTGCCTTTCCCATCCTTTGACCTAATCAGGGCTTTGATTTGCAGGCCGTGAGGGAGAGGCTGCTGGACTGTTCCCACTGAACTATTTTTAGGACCTGGCATCAGAGTGGCAGACAGACAGAGTTAGCAGGCTGCACAATATGGTAGTGCTGAGCAGCCTCTGCGTAAGCCTCGTAGTCAACTTAAACCATGTCCTCATACAAATCTCCAGAGGCAGGCTGCACCAGCAACTGGACGGGGCAGATACAGACAAAGCTGATGTCTTTATCTTCCTCAAGATGTGCTGTTTTTTTCTTCCCACCTGCTTTCACGGTCAGTGATCTGAAATGGAATTTCTAAACAACTTGTGTGTTTTGAGAGAGACTAAAGCATTGCCCAAATCCGTAGATCAAAGGCCATAACAGTGGAGGGTTCCAAGTGGGGGAAAGCCTCAGTTTTGCTATCCCTATAGTTTTTACTGGGGTATTTGTAATTTTGTTTCTTACCCAGGAAGAGCAAGTTAATTTCACCCATGCTTGTTCTAACTTGCACCCCTTCCAAGGGCAATAGTCATAATTGTGTGATGCTGATTCAGAAAATAAGACAGATTGCATCAGGGTTACACCATGACTGCTGTCAAGACAGTCATAAAAGGCTGCACAATTGCAGTTCCTAAGGGCGGCCTCCGTCAGTGGACAAAGGGCCTGAACTCCAAAGATCTCTCTTTTATTCAGCTTAAATGAAGGAAAGATCTATTTTGGCTCTTGGTTTCCAGGTTTTTGGTGCATGTTCAGTTGGCTCCACACAGTTCGGTGGCAGAACATCATGGCAGGAAGTGTGTGGTGGAAACCAGCTGCTTTTCTCAGGACTGCCAGGAAGCAAACTGAGAGAAGAACTGGGGTCCCAACCTCCCTTCAAGGGCACGGCCCCGAGGAACCAACTCCCTTCAAAAAGCCTGTCTCCTAAACTTTCCACTACCCTGGAACAGCACCATCAGCTGGGATGAAGCCTTCAACACATGGGCTTTGTGAGAACATTTACAGTTCAACCCACGGCGGGCCCTCTGCGTGAATTCTTGCTCTGCTGTCTTGAAATTTAATAATCATTTAGCAAGAGGTCTGCATTTTCCTTTTTCTAGTCTACTCTAGTTCTCCTAAAGCAGTGTTCCTCAACCTATTTTTTTTTTCATTTCTGTCCTCCTGATGAGCCTATTCAGACATCTAGCCTTTAATTAATCTCCTCACACTTTATATACTGCAAACATGTGCTAACAAAAGCAATCATTTAAAAAACAGAGAGTAGGAAAGAGCCCCCGGAAACACATGGAAACTCTCCACAGACCTCACAATGCATAATTTTCATGGTGGCTTTTAATAGTGAAAAATGATGTTTTCCTAGTTATAGTTAAGATAGCTATTTAAAAAAAAATAGTTCCAGATTTTCCTGTAGGACACAGATTGGGCAACTCCTCTTTTATTCTTAGAAATGCTGTAGGGCATGAGTGGGAAGAGTCAGGAGTTTGGGGTTCTACCTACCTGGTCAAGTTATTTCTTCCAGCTTCTGTTTTCTCTGTAAGTGACACATTAAATGATCTTTCATAATCCTTCCCACTCAAATGTTATTCCACCTTTTGGAAACAGGCAGAAATAACAAATACATAAGCAAAATGGCTGTGACAAAATAATTGCAGCACACATTCCTGTAGCATTTGTAACTGTGCATGGCCACAAGGATGAGGTAGGTAACACAAACAAGGAAGACTTTGGAAGAGGTGGTGAGTAGGGTAAAGTATTCTCAGGCGGGCACATCTGGCCAGGAGGTCAGTGAGGAGGCTATTCGTGCTGGCTGCTCTCAGACAGGATTGTGGGCCCACTATTATTCCGACACCTCCCACACACGTTTTTTTCCCGAAAGAAACTGGAAGAATAGATTCCAACATATACTCTATTTATTTGTACCTGTGGTCACTTACATCAGGCAACCTCAGCAAAGGCCTCCTAATGGCTGTGTGATTGATTCCCTTTTCTTGACTATGGGCAGAACTTATGACTTGCTTCTAGTCAATAAAATATGACCAGGGTGAAGACTTGCAAGTCAGTTGAATCTGAGTTCATCAAAAGGTGGGATGGTGATGGGGCTGATTTCGTCAGGTGAAAGCCCTTCAAAGAAGCTGACACCTCCATGAAGTGAAATAAAGTAAAAAGCTCCATATGAGAAGCCCATGGGGAGGGATTGGCCACTCTATGGCTGCAGAGGAACCTCAGTCTCCAGCCAGAATACAGCTGACAGCTGCAAGAAGAGGCCGTTTGCCAACAACCTCAATGAATGTGGAAATGGCTACTTCTCCACCAAGCCTCCAGATGGGAATGCAGCCTGGCCAGTACCTTGGTTGTGACTTGAAAGGACTCCGAGTTGACCCTGTCTGCTAAGCCTTGCTTGGACTCCTGAGCCATGGGGACAGTCAGATAATAGATGAGCATTGTTTTCAGCTACTGAGGGCATAATCATTTGCCACATGGCAGTGGAAAAACCATTACAGCAGTCACTCCAAATTTCAAAGACACTCTGCTGGCAAAAAGCCTGAGGGACTATGCGCCCTATGAGCATCCACTGCTTGATCTCTGATATGTGGTGTCTGTAAAGTGCTAAACATTGCTGGAGGTCTAGGAGCTAAAAGACACAGCAGGAGGACAGAGATAAACGTTACTGGTCATCTCACTGTGATAACAGCAGGACCTCAGGCTGTGAAAAGATGGGCCTCTGCAGGAAACAGGAATCAAACCCTGATTGCTATTCTCATTAAGGGAAGCTCCATTTTACTGATACATAGGCCTTTGCCTTTGGGAGACTGGCTTCATTTCTGTTCTCTGCTTCCTTGGTTAGTTCCATCTGTACTTTGCTTAAAAATTTTCCCATCAATGATACATAACCCCCCCCCAAAAAAAAAATAGAAGAAGGCACAACTTGTGAACCCAAAGAATAAGAGAAATGTACTTGCCTTTTTAAGCACCATGATATAAATATCTTGGAAACTTGTCAATCATCCAATGCTAGAATCTCTCTGGATCAAAGATTACAAATGACAGGGACAGAAGAGGTGACATATGAGTAAGTCCTACGGCCAAAATTATTTACATTAGACTTTGAATTCCCGTGTTCACAGGTGCTGCCTGTTTAAAGGTGTTCAAGTCACAAAAGCTTGTGTAAGTGTAACAGGGACCTACAGGAGTAGGTTCTCCCTCCTTTTCTGCCGTGTGAAAATGTCTGTTTTCAGCCCTTTGGCTTTAAACTGTGGGAGGACACAGCAAGAAATGCTTTCCATGTGGTCTCAGATAGCCCAGTGTCCTGAAAACTGGGAAATAAACTTCTGTTCTTTGTAAATTACCTAGTCACAGACTTTCTATTATAGCATCACAGAACAGACTAAGACAGTAAGTGATAAGCTCTCTGAAAAAAATGTGCCACCTTTCCTAAAGCAACACATTGCTAACGTTGACCAAAGCACTGAGTCCTCTGAAAATTTGGGGCCAAATTTGGTCAGTGTAATTGGAGCCAGCCACTGGAACCTCCTAGTCTCCCATAACGTCATCTAATAATCTTTTACCTGATCTCAAAAATCAAAACCTTTAAATAAACAAAAATCCTAACAGACCTCCATGCTTCTACTTGTATCTCCCCCAAATACCTTCTCAACACCTCAAGGTGATTTTTTTTTTTTTGAAGGATTGAACCCAGGGAACACTGAGCTACATCTCCAAGACCTTATTTTCAAATTTGAAATGGGGTTTCATTAAACTACCCAAATGGCCTCAAATTTGCAGCCCTCCTGCCTCAGCATCCCAAGTAGCACAGATGACAGTTGTGCATCAGTCATCCCCACTTAGAGTGATATTCTGAAACATAATTCTTATTGTAAGTGTCCAGGGAATTTCTATCATACCTAGATTAACCCACAATTCTCGCTTTCCTTTTCAGTAATGTTTTCCCTCCATCTCCAGGTCTAAGTGACACTTTCTGTTTATTTGAAATGCCACACTCCTTCCTACGTTCAGGACTTCTCAAATAATATCCCTCTGCCCAGGACATCTTGCCAAGATCATGTAAACCCTAAACCCCAAATTCATCCAGGTCTCTACTCAAATGTCACTTCCCTAACACCCAGTTGAGAGTCACACATCTCAATCATTCTTTCCACTTTCTTATTTGTCATCTACATTCTCTTCCAGGATACAGGGATTTTTAAAAATTTTATTCATCATTATTCAATAGTATCTTAGAAAGCATCTGACACACAGTAGCTGCTTCATAAATAGAACTGTAGAACTGACTGATGTATGAGGTAAGGAAACTATTTCAGTTACCAAGAGAGCTTCTTCATAATTTAAGATGTAGTATTTATGTAGCAAAATTATGAAATCAAATATCTGCCCTGGTCATTATCCAGTATGCACCGATAAGTATACTTCAGTGATTGAAATACATGAAATTTCAAAGCACTTGGTAAATTAGATGCTTCCTTGAATCCTCCTGGTTATTTTCAGCCTTTGAAGTCCCATAAAATTACCACAATCCCATGATTAAATTTTTATCTCTTGGCTGAATAGGGCCCCTAGATTTTGCTCATACTAGGTCCATCCTCCACTCAAGCCAATGACTGCCTGAGCATCACTCATGAGATGTTGGACCTGGGATCCTTGCTGATAGGTGAGCAATTCAAAGAAGATGGCAATGGGAGAATCAAGTTGACCAAAAAAGGATGAGGATTAGAAAACAGTAAAAGAAAAGGAATAGAAATATTTCCAGAAGCCAAGAGCAGCTATCTTTCAACGTGGTGGAGTGAAACTTGCCATGTCATTCCACTTGGGGAACAATAAAGGAGAAATCTGGAAAGTAAATACGAAGCACACACTTGCTCTTTGCACTACCAATACCACATGAAGAGCAGAGTAATTATGTATTCGGATATCATTGCTGGGAAAAACTCAGTGTGACCCAAAGTTCAATACTCAAACACATTGGCTCCAGACAAGATTGCCTCTCACGGTGGTACAGCCTTTCTCCTCCACCGCCTTGCTTCCAGAGGAAATTAGATACTGCTCCTATTTACCGGAATGGGAGCTAATAAGGGCGTCTTCTTGATTATAGAGCTACGACGACCAGCACTTTCTCTCTTGCTCGTAAAAAACCACATGAAATGAAACAGCAAAAACCTGTAAGTATGTCCCTAGCTCACTGGCCTGGACCAGTGACAGATATGACTGAAAGCAAGCTTTTAGAGAAAAAGAGCGACTGAAGTGAGACGCTGTCAGCACCATCTTCTGTTCCCTTCCTGCTGCCCCTCCAGGATTTGGGTGGCTACAGATAGGCTCACCTATTTGCTCATCCCCTGAGACTGCTTTACCTACTTGGTCAGAAAAATCCACACCTCTAGGAAAGTGAATAACTGTATCAAAAACAAGTCAGCACTCCCACACCCAGAATTTAGCAGCTCAGCTACTAATCTAGATTCCTACATCATGTCCCCACTCCCCAGTGCCTCCGTGGGCTCTTTTATGAAGCAAACAGCTGTCCAAAATTGCAAAAGAGTGATGTGGGTCTCACTGGAAGTTTTTCTCTCTCTTTCTACCTCTTTCAATTTCAGGTCATGCCACTGAGCTTTTACCTTGTGCTAGTTCTGAGCAAGTCAACTACACTCCTAGTTGTCTCCGAAGATGATCTCTTGCCAAATCATAGGTCTTATAGAGTCTTATTATTTATCAATCACCATAAATGTGTTAAAGCCTTAACATAGATCAGATTTCCCACACCAGACTGTCACACACCTAAATGTCCCCCACAAACTGTGTTCTGTCATCCAGAATAGATTTTCTGGTGTTCCTTTCTGGATAATACCTTGGTTGCTTTATATCTTGAAGCCTAGACTGTGGGCTTCCCTACTACCATTACCAGGATCAATTTCTTCAGTCTTACAATTCTGTCTCACTTGCTTTTTTCAGTGAGTAGATCCCAAACTGGTCCCAAGCTCACAAGTTCCTTATCAGTCTCTTCCTCTGAAATCCTTTAGGTATTCAGTCTACTAGTGTAGATAAAGTACATCATGAATACTTTTAGCAACTAAGGAAACTCTAAATTGTTTACTATTTCATTAGTCATAAACTCATATGTGAAAACTAAAATGCTGTACTATTTATAACTGTGCAACCCAACTTCAATCTGTTTACTTCTTGATAACTCAAATTTATGTTTTTCTTTGCTCCATCTTGTAAAAATAAAAATGTGACAGGAGCGTTTTGCTTTTAAATATATGCACTTCAGAGGATTTTGCTCCATTATATAACATAAAACAATACGGACCATTTGGGAGGAGTGTGACGTGAGTCTATCATTTAGTAAGCTTTTCCATTTTATCTATATGATTCTAAATTTCTGCCCAGATATAAATAGAAACCTTTTTCCACTTAAAAACAAGTCTCTTCCATTGAAAATATTGTGAATCTGTATTTTTCTTTTTATCTGACAATATTTGCTCTCTTTTCTTATAATGACCTTTCTCTAAACATAATTTTATTTTTCTTTAGTGTCTAGTTTCTAAAAATAAAGTGGCTAGTGGATCTTTGGATGTAGGGATGATATTTTTATTTCACTGGTACGTACAATCAGGAAACATATTTCTGTTTATACTCTTAAAATCAGTTTTGAGTTGTAGATGAAGCCACATTCTGTCAGCACTTTTTCTTTTTTTCTCAAACCTGGAAAATGTAACAAAATCCAAAGCAGCTGTAGGAAGGGGAGTCTACACTCCATTTGCACTCAGCAGGAGGAGAACGAACAGGAGGTAACAGGATAGTTTCCACATGAAAAAGTTACAAAGAATTTAACCTGTAATGAAAACGCTGGTAATCTCCAGGAATGAAAGATGCTTGGATGATGGGTTTGGGGTTTTTCATGACTTCAAAGGATCTGGGTTTTCCTGATACATACTGCACAGGAACAGGAGACCTGCATGTGGTCATTGTTATGTCTGATAGTTAACAAAAGTTCAGAGTTCAGTTTTAACCTATTAAATGGTGACTATGTGCACATTTTAAGATGATGCCCAAGTCAAAGTTTCTGAAGCATATCCAAAGAAGCCTCTCACCAGCTTATGTGTCACCCAACCTGTGTACCAAGATACAAATTTTGGTATACAGTTGCCAGCTTAAAGTTAATTCCTTTGAGATTCAATGTGTGAAAATCCTAGAAACTAGAGCTACTACAGTTTTGATAAGCACATGAAACTCCTTTTGGCCATGTTGAGTATAGATTCTAATTCAGTATATCTTTGCGGGGTTGGACCAAGTGTTCTGCAGTCTTATAAAAGGTTGAGATGACTTCAAGTTTCTTTTCTCTGGGCTTCCATTAGACTGGCAAGACTATAGAAATTTCTGCCTTGATGATACTGTCCCATCATTTGTAGGTAATCTCTAAGCGGTAGCAGTGATTCTTCCTTTATAATAAACAGGCCCATGTGTAATCTCCTCTTGATGTGAGTTGGATTTAATAACTGATTTCTAATGAATGTAATGTCACAAAAGTGATATTTTGTCTCTTCTGAGGTCAGATTTGAAAAGACTAGATTCCATCTCTGAACCAGAGCCATTCAACAAAGCAGACCCAGATTTTTGATGCATATTCAGAAACTAAAGAGATAAGAAATATTTACTGTGTTAAACATCTAAATACTATAATAATTTGTTATGAATCAGATAGATAATATGATATTATTCATGAATCAAGTTCATTTGTTAAGTCCTTAGAAATCTGGCCCTAGTGCATAATTTATTGGTCATTTACTCAGGAACAAATATTTATTGGTCCCATTTACTCAGGGACAAATATTTTGAAAGCTCAAAATCCACACTGCTGCTGTCAATCTATTTCTAAACACACCCATTTAATATTGGGGTCACTTTGCAATGGTGGAGGAGATTTATACTTAGAATTCAAAGTATAATCTTTACTTTGGGATTCAAATCAAGTTAGATAGACTCAGAAGGAAATTAGCTCCAGAATTTTAATAATTGGAAATTATGATTTCTTAAGAATGACTTAAAGGTAGAACTTGATGTTTTTGGCTTGTTGTAGATGGCCTTCTGGCCTAGTAGACTTGTTTTCTGCTGATTTTCTAGAACTTTCGAAGGCAGAAGCAAAGTAATTCTGCCTTAAGGAAGACAACCTGTATTTACAAAAGAGGCAACGGAGAAGAGTTAAACAAAAAGTAGAAATAGTTGTTCATAGTATGCAATTTTTTATTACAGCTCTTGGACATTTGGCTTGAGTCACACTTAATCTGAGTTGGGTTCCCAGTCAGGAGTCAAGTTCAGTGAAGTACCATTCTCTTTGAATCTAATTCCAACTTGTGGTTTCATCATTTACTTTTTCCTACAGTGACTTTATTAAATGCAATTACATTTTACGGATGACAGATCAAAGAAGAAATAGGTATGTGGAAATTTGTGATAAGTTTTGATGGCCTAAAAGAACACACTGTGTGCATATTTAATTTCAAAATACATTTACATAACTCTCCTCTTTTCCATGTCTTTGGAGGTGATAAAAACTTACTTAAATTAAATATTTCCTCATCCAGATTAGGCTACACTTACTGTTCTTCAGTCTATAGATTTCCTTTTTTCTCTCCTGCAGCCAAAAACATGGACAATGCTGCACTACCTACAGGGTAAAGCCCATCATTCGCATCGCTAGAGTGCAGTCTCGATGTGCCTTTAACATTGTCATCCATTGGTCACTTCCTTGAGCCATTCAACTGCACAAATGGAATTCTACACCACTGTGTGGAACCATTGACCCTTCATGTATTCCATTTCCTCAGATTATACAGAACATATTCTACAGCCTCATGTGTCACAATATCTGTCTTCTCTGAAGGAAGTATTTTTGCTCTGGGTAGTTATTTATTTGTAAATATTTTTTGTCTCTTATTTCCACTATTACTGGCATCTTCCACTTCTCTCTTGCATCATAATACAGCTCAAGTATTCAATATTATTATGTGTAATATCATTCAAATATTCATTTATTTACTCCACAAAAATATGTCACTTGTTGTAATGGTTAAAATGGAGTGTGAATTTGACTGCTTTTGAGATCCTTCCCTCAAGGGGATTGAAGAAGTACATTTTTGGTATGTCTTGGTGAGTCACAATCTTGGATAATATGTCTGGTTCCTTACCCTTTCCTCACTAGTGCTGCTAATCTACTCTGCTTTCCGTATATGTGCTGCTGAAGTGAACACTCCTCTGTTTTCCGGCCCTTATGAACTAAGCATCTTAACCTTCCATGTTCTTCCACTGTGATGCTCCTGTCTTTGGGTCAACCAACCATGGACTGGATTCTTTGAACCATAATCCTGTAAACCTCTCCTCAAAATTGCTCTTGTCAGATACTGTGTCTCATGAATGGGAAACCCAACCAAATCACTAAATGTAGAATGCATTTATATTATTCTCTTATTAAGTAAACATTTAATTTCTTACTTTCTAGTTATTAATTCAGCCTGTGCTTAATAAAGAGCTGTTTTTAAAGTAGTAAAACTTACTTTGTCAAGGGTTTTGAATCTACTAACAAATTTCCAAGAAATATAACTACCAAATTAATGATCAAGCAAGACTATGAAGTGGCTGAGTTACGCATATTACAAAACCAAACTACCCTCCAGGTGCCTGCTTCTCTCCTCATGCTGGATTAACTTGTCTCAACTGACTTTATCTATTTGTTATGTGTGGGCAGGTATTTTTCTTGTAAATTTCATCCTGCGCTCACCACAAATGACGCAGCAGAGTTTATGGAGAAAACAAAATACCTCTCATATTCAATAGACTGCTTTAGAACTCAGACTCACACATTGGCAAAACTACAAAGATATTTGGGCATATTTTCCCACATCCTGATTTTACTGAGGATTGTAATAGCTGTGGAACTTACAAATACATGGATTTAATATTTTGCATGGCCATGCAAAATACAGCATGAGCCCCTGATTTCCAGTCTCACACTCCTCTTTGTGTTCCACTATGGTCCTCCAAACTCCAGAAAATACCACTTGAATCCTCAATAAGGCTTTGTGTAGAATATATTCATAGAAGCAGAGAACACTTATGTTACCTGTATTTACTCGGAGTATATTATTAACCAGTATCAAGGGAAGAAAATAGCACTGTATGTTAAAAACAAATTCCTGAAAAAAACAAAATAAGCCTTGAGAGGAAACCAGAATGAATATGTACTCACCTAGGAAATAAGTGATCAATTCCACCTTCCTTTTAGGTCCTTACTCACAAATCATGATTGCTATATTTGTTCATGTGTGCATGCGTGCACACACACGTGCACACACGCACACACACAAATGATGTTTTGGGTACTTTGTGATCTTGGTTAAAAATCAAATTCAGATAACAAAAGAATAGTTGTAGTTCCAAATTTTGATTTGTCAGAAGCAGTTAGTGAAGATATGTGTTTATTCAACAGTAAACATTCTGTACAACATATATACACATGTGTGCAACCAATTCAGTATATGATGTGTAAGTCCTGATGACCAAAAGCACCTCCTATCCAGGAAGAGCACATAGGGACTCGTAAAAAGATACACCGGCACATGTTACCACAGCCACAGAATCTGAGGGACTAAGGCACAAATGGACAAGGAAATTCTGTTCTTCCTTAATAAATTAAGGGAAAGGGGTGGGTAAGGCAGAATACCTGCACACTACATGGTGATGTCTTTAAAACTCCATAACAGAAAAGGACTCTGATATTAGGCTGCTGCACTTGCGTGGTAATGATTGATCTTTGGGCTCATTTAAAAGTTTCTGTGGATTATGAGACTTACCCTAGCTCTGTGGACCATTTGGAGCATCCAAGCAGGATTAAAATACACACATACAAACATATATCTCTCCACACTGGGGCTGTATCATCTAAAGAATTCCCTAGTCAAATCTGAGTGACACTCATCAATCTAAGTATCAGCAGTGCTCTTCGATGGCATCTTTTCACTTTTCTTCAAATACGTCAAACTTGAGATGGATTCATATTGGTTAGACACACTGTGTTATTAACATCCTTCTCTTTCGTTTTCTAAAAAGAAAACAAAAAGAAACAAAAATTTCCTCCTGCACAATGTGACACTGCAAATTGGCTTCACTGCTGGAGACACTGTGCTTGCTTTCCAAGATTATTACCTGGGACACCACCTAATGTCACCAAGGGGTAATCAGCAGCATTGTAACCCTGTCACAAGAGTTCTTGGGTATATGCGTGTAAGTGTGCATGCATATGAGTTCATCAGAGAAATCTTCCTAGCAAGGCAGTGGAAAGCTAATGGCCTAGATTATAAAAATGGAAGAAATTTTTTTTACAAACAGAAACGTTTTGCTATATGTTGCTTTGCTTCAAGAGTTTGTTCCACGAAGAGTCCTCAGTTTTACTGAAGAGCATCATTTGTCCTTAGCTCTCTAAGAATTTGAACTATGGTAAAAAGGAAACCTTAGTTATTTCTGTCTTGCTCTCCCAATCCCTGTGGCATAAATGTCCCAGAAATAGTAAACTGTCTCATTCACATTACAAAGTGTATTCAGAAGCATTCCAATCTCAAGTCCTGGCCTATTCTTTTGAAGTAGGTATCATTGTTCTCATCCTATAAAGGTAGACACTAAAGTGCAAAGTGATTAATCTAGCAAATCACAACTATTTTAGTGGCAAAACATAATATCCAGAGAAATAGCTCTGGCTTAAAGTCTTGGCTTCGCCAATTACTAGCAATATAATCTAGGACAAGATGATTAACAGAACTATACTTGTTTTCTCATCCACAAAATGGAACTGACAGAGTATGAATAACTGATTTACAATGAGTTAATCCATGGAAAATGACTGAAACAGAGCCTAGCACAAATGAAGCCCTCAGTCAAATTTTATGCTGGCTATCATTCGTTAGTATTACCAGTTAAGACCAGCAATGGTATTTTGAGTCCCACTCATTTGTTCTTCATGTAGGCAATGTGATATGCTGTACATTGCTGTATCAGTCAGCTTTCTCATTGCTGGGGCAAAATTCCTGACACTTTCAATGTAAAGAAGGAGAGGTGTATTCTGACTCTGTCTCAAGGCCAGTATGTCATGATGGAAGGACATGGTGGGAGAAAACTATTTACTTCATAATGTCCAGGAAGCAGAGAGCAGAGGAAGAGAACAGCGGAATAGGCCAGGCATGAGATACAGGTCCAGGGTCATGGCCCCATGACCCATGCAGACACACCCAGTATACGTTAGTAATCACATAAGTGTTGTTCAAACAAATCAATGAAAATAACTTTTCAGAGCTTTAAAAAAAGCTTACATAGTAAACATTCAACAGACATGGATGGCTCTGCGCAGGAAGATAAGCAAGGTAGACTTAAACCGTGCTTTGAGCCGTGGTACCAATAAACTATAAGAACTTATTGATTGACTCCATTCAAAGAAAACGATTGTCAGTGCTTTCAGATTGTATAACATCATTCAATATAAACATTACTGTTTTGTTTTATTTCATTTTACTGGCCCATTTTAATCCTTATTTAAAAAATAATCAAGTCTGTGGTTTAAGGACAGTGTGGCCATCTCCAAGGTCATCTTTCTGTATCTCTAAAGTAATTAAAGCAAATGTAAGCAGAATACAGGCCAGTCTAAGGCAACAGCTCTTTCTTGGCATTATCAATCTGCCAAAACTCTTTTCTCCACTTACTAAGGAAGTCCTCCAGCTAATCAAAACTTTCCATGAAACAAAGTGGTCCTCACAAGATATATAAGATGGCTTTTCTAGAATCTAGCTGCTGATTGCTCTAAAGATAGAGGAAGGAACAGGTTATGAAAATAACCCCAAACTCTGTTTGGATCAAGATGAAATAGTCTAGCAATATGAACCAGAGGAAAGCATCTAAGAGAAATGGTAATAAGCAGCTCTTCATTGTTTTGGAACAAGTGTGCCTCTTTTTTTCCCCCTAACAATCTATCGCTGAGTGCCACGGTGCTGTTTCATATCAAGATTTCAAAAACCATTACAAGCTGCATAGGTAATGGAGGTTCAACCAGATGTGATGAAGTTTCCATTGTTTTACTTAGTGCATGGAAAATATTACTAATGGCTGGTGTCAGGGGAGGCTTAACTGCCCCCAGCTGGCCAAACTCTGCTGGGCTCATTTCTTTAAATCAGACCCTTTAAACACTCTCCCTTGTTACTTCACAACCCCCCTGCTCCTATTTTACAAGATGTTTGACTATATAAAGCTCATTTTAGGCAAAGGGGAAATTCCATGACCGCATGAACAGGTGGCCCAGGAACCTGGAAGAGGAGTGGGATATTTTTCCTTGTGACTGACTTTTATTTACAGCTCATTCTTGATTATCTTTGGACGTGCCAGAGAAAGTAAAGCACGACGAAGAAACTAAAGTTTAAAAAAAAAAATCCATTCAGGCTTGCTTTGCTGTCATTAGACTCAGAAGAAATACTGAAGTTTACGACACTGAAAACCTGAGGGAAACTTTTCTTACTGTAATTATTCTTAGCTGCCTTCTCCGGTGTATGAGTTGAGATTAAAGAAAAAAGCGGTCAGACAGAAAAAAGAGGGGAGAGGGGAGCCCTTAATTCCTACTAGCCTAGAGTTGACATTCCATTTTTGGTTTTAATATATGATTTGTGCATTAAATTTTCTTGGAGGTATTGATAAACGCACAAATCAGAGAAACATTTGACTTCCATTCTGTGATACACCAGGGCTTCCAAAACAATGTAACTTTTACAGTAAGCACAGGCTTGTTCTTTTCATTTAACTTAAAAAGCAGAAGTTTTTTTTCATATTCTGCCTCTAAATTTTGCATCCATTACACGTATCCTTCATCTGTTTTATGAAATTGACATTATTTTCCAAGCTGCACTCACCACAATCCAGGCCTCAGTGTTAGTTTACAGGAAAAAAAAAAATGGAAATGCGTCTCTAAACCTCAGTAGACTTCGCTTCAGTCTTTGCCTTTCTCTGAATGTGTGTTTTTGGCAGTATTGGGGTGGAGACCCCCTGAGGATAACCTTCTTGAAGCAAGTTGTCTGGCCCTTAAATATTTATCCTTAAAGTCATAAGTTCAAAAAAGGTCAAAACAATAAAATGTGACAATGATCTCAGAAATGAACATATTAGTGATCTCTGCACCTTAAATATTTTTCTTAAATGTGCTACTATTCAAACAAGATTTTGATGAAGTAGCATTGAATTTTTAAAAATTTTATATGACTGTGACATAAATGTACAGTGGTCATTACTTATTGAAAAATCAAAACTCATGCATACCTGCTTCCTGGGTGCAGGTTTTAAAAGACAAGTGACCATCAATGAAAAACAAAGTCCTTCTAGGTTTTACAGTGCTGTTTCAAACTAAAACTCAATTAAGACCTTTCATGGTGCATGAAAAATACCCACATTTACTATGCAGTTTATGTGTGTTCATTGGCTTCTTAGTTGTGTTTTTATTAGTGTGGGTCCCTGCAGGAAGTCACATGCTGAAAACCTGGGTAGTCAGTTGGAGGGTTGCCTCATTATTATGAAAACCAATAGAGCCGGGAAATGGGAAGAACACAGCGTGTCCACCCAAAAGCAACGAGCATCAGGCTGAAAACACCCAATGTCATCAGACGTGGTTGGTCTGAATTCCACTCAGTCCTCCAGCCTTGTTTTGAAATAATCCTAAAAACCAAGGCCTCAGAGCAGTCTGAACCGCTGACAGCCTGGAATAAATTTAAAATGTAGGGGAACAAATGAATACTGAATGTAGGAAAACCTTCCCCAACTAGTATCAGGAGAGATTCCCAGGGCTTCTGTCACAGATCAGTGCAGAAACATGATGGTGTTGCTAATTTTCTTTAATTAGAAAAAAGTAAACACCACCCTCAGCATGTCATCGTGTTTATACAGGAGTCCAGCCAGCTGATTTTCTGCTGGCGTGGCCCTGGAACCACTCAATTAAATCTCAGGGCACAATTGCTTTTTATGAATGAAATACCATCAGTATGAAGCCAGAGAACTTTTGTTTCATCTGTTTCATTGGCTGTGACTCTACAAGGACAAGTGACCAAACACAGCTCTTTCCAATTTTAAATTAACCAATGATAATTTCCAAGACTAGATTATTTAGAGTCCTTTTTCTTAGGCATTGATTGCTTTATTTTAAAATTTTCCACTTTGCAAGATGGAAGGAGCAAGTTTTTTTTGTTTTGTTTTGTTTTTGGTTTTGGTTTTGAGTTTTGTTGTTGTTGTTATTTCTTTTTCTTTTTTTTTTTTTTTCATTCAACACTAGAAAACAAATCATCATGGAGCAGGGCAATAAGCTTAATTCCCAATAACTTTAGGTAATTCTATAAGATGAAACCATAGCTAAGCATTATCATAAGAATTACAATATTGCTAGAATTTTTACAAAGTTGAAAGAAACCTTAGAAGTTTTCTTCACGTTACAGATTCGACAATGGGTGCTCAACTTTAATATTATTGTTGAAGACACAAACATTTTAAATAACCCTACTAACCCTAAGTGCAAAACTAGGAAGTAGGGAGATCCTTTCCAAATGAGGGGAAAATGAGAGAGATGGGCAAAGGAGAAGAAACAGACAGAAGGGAAGGGAAAAAAAATTGAAAAAATGTAAATAGAGCTTTAGAGATGGAAGGGGAAGAGAACCAGAAAAAGTTCAAATGTGTTCTGTACATGTTCTAATTCCCCACAATGCATGTAATCATTTTGTACTATACATATATACTAATAAAAAAATATGAATAAACACAATTAAAAAAAGCAAAAGAGATGAGAAGGTGTCATTGAATCCCAGTACAGTACTCCAAAGTAGGGTAATATTGTAATTAATTATAACACATAGTTCCTTCTCTTATAAATAGAAAAGGAAGAAACATTAATTCATAGATATAAATCCTCCCAAAAGGCAGCAGTCTACAAATAAATTAGCGAGAGAAAAATTTAATTCTGGAGTGGTTGGGAATTTTTTCTCCAAATGATCAGTTCCATATCTATTGCAACCTCAAGGATATTGCCACTATTGCATGTATTCCAGCAGAGGAGAGGGGCTTGGAATTCCCAAGTTCACCTTTCAGATTTGCTAAAGATACGTTAATAAGAGCCACATTTGAGCTTTGGAAATCCTCTTAGCCAATACCTCTGGCATCAAACTAGTGTCTCGCACATAATAGACAGGCACAGTGCTCCCTTTTGATTGTCCATTTTTAGTTAATATTAGAATTTCAACAAGTACTAACCCTCCATACATCATCTTTACTTTTTTAACATGCGGAGTGGTAATACTTTCCCCTTATTGAAATTCAAAGATCCATAGGTGGGCTTGTTCTTTCTGCACACAGTCATGGGTTAAATAACAACTCTCTGGTCAGCAATGGACCTTATATACCATGGTGGTCATAAGAAATTGATGTCGCAGATGTTTAGTTGAAATATACTTTATGGAGTTCACACAACATCAAAAATTCCTAACGGTATATTTCTTAGAAACTGCCTCCAATCATTAAATGACACATAGCGGCAGGTACTGTTTCTTCCAAGTTTCTAGTAATCCTTCAGTGTAAAGAATGGGGAACAAAGAAAGCTAAGTAAATCAAAGTTTTTAATGTTTTTAGTGAAATGAACCAGGTACTGTTCACAGAGTAGCTAATCACAGCTACTCTGAAAGTTGATGCAGGAAGATTGGGAGTTTGAGACCAGTTTAGACAATTTAGACCCTATATCAATATTTTTTTTTTAAAAAAAAGGACTCTGATAGTATCTCAGTGGTAGAGAATCCTGAGCTCAATCAGCAACAGTATTTTAAACCAAGCAAAACTCAGTATCTTTCATAAGAGAACATGTTTAATATTTTTGGTGTTATTCACCTAAACTTCCAAGTGCCTAACCTATATACATGGGTGATTATGTCTATCTTGCAATAAAATATGCAAGAGGCAAGTTTATCTAGAATAAGTAAGAAAAAGAAGACAACTTTGCAGCACCTTCTACCAGGTCTAGCTCTGTGCATAGTGAAAAGAAAAATCCTATTTAACAGAAACGGGCATGCACAAGCACACACACAGACACACACACACACACACACACACACACACATCTATTTTTCATCTGTGTTGTTCAAATTACATTTTACCTTCTTATTGAATCTTCAGTCTCTCTGGACCTAAAAGTCAGAAATCCTTACAGGTTTTACTGCTGACTGAACTTTGTGTATAATTCAATGACATCAAACATTACTGCTTTTGCTGCAGCACAATGACTTTTTTTTTTTAAATGAAGACTATCATATCTCAAAAGGACAGTTTTCTTTAGTACCTGAGAGGAAAAATTCTTAAGGTATTTATCTCCAGATAAATCAGGATAAATACAGAACAAAACTACATTTTGATCTTTTCGCTAAACAATTAGAATGAGTCAGGATTTAGTGAGGGTTAAAGATACCTAGAACTATCAGTGCTCTGGAGTGGTGTGCACTGTGTCTACCTCCCTGCATCCCAACTGATTCCTGTTGGCCAGAGTTCTTTGCATTCTGAATGTTCCTTGAAGGCTCATGTGTTAAAGGCATTGTCCTCTCGTTGGCACTATTGATAGGTGGTGGTGACCTCTCAGGGTTAGGGGCTCTTGGAAAGAAGTTAATCTACTAGGAGTGAGCCCCTTCTATGAGACACTGGGACTCCGGCACCTCCCGCTTTGTCTCTTTGCTTCTCAGCTATCACCAGTGAGCAGCTCACTCTTCCCCACATCACCCGTCACGGCGCACCGCCTCACCACAGGCCCAAAAGGACAGGACCAGTGTGTCGTGGACTAAAATCTTCAAAACCGTGAGCCAGAATAAACTCATTCTCTTTTTAAGCTGATTATCACACTTTTAACAGTAATTACATTCAATATGTGAAGTATGAGCTTGTATATAACTCTATTAAAGATGTTAAGATATTTTATTTTTCCATCTAGAATCTTTTTTTTTCAGTTTGTGCCATTTAGGAACATATACATAATGACCACAGTCATCATAGGAAATTTGCACCCCTACCTGATCTATCTTGATTCCTCTCTTTTTCCCATTTCTCTCCCGTTTCTTCAACACTCCCCCCGCTTGTTAATTACAAAAAAAATGTTTCATTTTACCCTTCTTTTCTTATTTCTTTCTTTTCCCCTCCTTCCTTTCCCCTTTTCTCCCCTCTGGTTTCCCTTTCCTTTTGAACAATTGCTTCCAATTTCATAATATCTATCATCCATTTTGGTTCTGATCCACACTTTCGGTTGCTCACACCCGAGGGACGACGTGCTATTTCCTCGTGTGTAAATCTTGATACCAGCTCCTCCTGGTTGCCTCAGCCCCACCTTCAACCCCATGCAAGCACATCTGCAATGGTCATTTCCCTCTAGAACATCTCCAGGTTCCTCCGCTGGCTCTGACACCCATAGAGTTTTTCAAGCCCAGTGGTGTGTAGCTCTTTCACTCTCTCTCCCTCTTCACTTTCAGTCAGTTACTAATTTTTTCTACTAATTTTTCTAAACAACTATCTATTTGATAAGCTGTCTTGATTGACTACCTTATAGATCATACCATTGTTTTTATTTGTTTATTTGTCTTGGGTTTTTTTAATGTTTCTTAGTATGTGTTTGCAGTACTTAATATTTACCTTTGTTGTGTGCAGTGGATCCACGTACATAGACCATCATTTTCTTTCATTATTTATCTCCATGTACTGGTCTTACTCCACTGCAGCCCCTGTAATGCTATCTGATAGTTTTCCCACAGCTGGAGCAAACTACAGGACCAGACTTGCACAACTTGAAGAAAGAGAGCTTCCAGAGTTCAGTCCATGATTACTTAGCTTGAAAGCAAAACCATCATGGCAGAAGGTTTTGTAGGAGAAAAATTGCTCAGTTTATGCTGGCCAGGAAGCAGAGCAGGGAAAACTTGCCAGACAGGAAGGGGCTATGGTACCCACTGTCACGCTTCCATGACCAAACCAGACACACACTCAACATGTGCTTTAATAATCCTCTAAACAGCTCCCAGGCCAAATCAACTTGACAGTCTTAATCGTCATGTAGCCTGACCATAAACACTACTTTGTCCAGACAATGAAAGTTTACATCTACAGTCACTGCATAATCAATAACTATACCCCTTTTGTCCTCTATGCATTTTCAATTTAGATAGCTTACAGGATCCCTATACATTTAAGCAGAGTATCATTCCAAAATTGAAAATCTAATCATATTTCCTGGTTAAATCTCTTTAATGGTTTCTGCCAGTCCTTGGAACAAAGTCTAAACTCCTTGACCTGATTTTAAATCCGGTATAATCTGAATTGTATCTTACTTGCTAGGATCACCTGCAGTAAATCTTCCAGCTGCCTTACTTTCAAGGATCTTATATTCCCTCATGGTAATTTCTGTTTCATTTTAGTGTAATTTCTTAATTAATTACTTACCTATCTCATTGAATTTACTCTGAATGCCTTGAGAATGCCCAATTGCTCATTATTATATTCCTTGTGCACAGTGCATATTAGTCAGTCTATATTATAGTCATAGCAGGAAAGAATATTTAACTTTTCAATGTGCCATTAAATAAGAGGAGCTCCAGCAATCTGATCCCATTTTGTCAAAGCTGAGAGACAAATGGTGTTGTTTACAAGCAGAAAGAAGTTATAAAATTGCCAATGTAAACAAGTACCACCATAAAAAAGGTGGAAGTCTTACAGCAATATATTTATTGCTGTATATTATCACCATTATTATGTCAACAGTGGCTAGAATTAAGTACAGTTCTCTCTCAGTCATTTATATGTCACATTCTTTCAGTAAAATAAAACCATAAACAATCCACTAATGAGTTTTCTAGTGTTAGAAGACACAGCATCATGCAAAACACAATGTAACTGAAAAATACAGTTAATGTAACTGAGAAATACAATTAATAAAGGGAATCAGCTACTTACCTTGTTACATGTTCTCATGTGTTTAAAGACTAAATAAGATTTTTCTTTTTGATTAGAGGCTTAACAATAGCCTTTAAAAATTGCATAACACGAAGTATGCTGCAGTTATGTATGCCATGAACAATGTCCCTTCCCATGTTTTACTATTACAGATAGTTTTAAAAAGCGACATACTTTGACAACACAGATCAAAATGACAGTGGCCTTGGTGAGGTTATAATCATTCTATCCTTTTGTAAAACTCCAAATTCTACCCTTCTCTAGCCTTCCAATAAACTGACACCATAATCTTCTTTTCTGGGTAGCTAATCATCATTTACTATCCTAAGCTAAGACAGTGTCATATGACAATCTATATATTCCTAGATTCAAAAATACTGTTGGTAAGAGAACAAAAGTAAAGTAAAAGAAGTGTTTGCACATTTTCTTCTCCAAACATCTATGAACCTTTTCTATGGCATCACCGAGATTCAGTCTTTAAAAAGTACAATGCACAGATTCCTGTATCACTTTTCCCTAACACCAATGCACTGAAAGGAACCTTCTTTCCAGCTGATTTTCTGAGAAAGCCCAGGAAATGACAATGTTCGGTTAGAAGTATTAATTTTCAAAAAAACCCCTCATTTTTACTTTTTTCTTTAATATTTCTCCTATTAAAACAGCGATATTACCAAAATAATCATTCTGGGAGGTGTTATAAAAAATTATGAGTATTAATTAGGATAGCAATATATTAGCTCAAATCTGCAAAAATATACCTTCTTAAAATTTTGAAGTAATTGGGAACCTAATTACATTTTGAGACATAACACACAAACCACGAAGGCAACACACTGAGGGTACTAACCAAAAATTTCAGCTTCAAAGGGTCCTGAGTCATGAGGATTATTCTTGGACTCTAAATTCTATGCTGTTTATCTGTATGTCTACCTTTATACTAGTACTAGAGTCTTGATTGTGTTCTGTAATAAATTTTGAAATTAAGTTTGATTCCTACAATTTTGTTCTTAGTTTTTGAGACTGTTTGGTGTTCTGGATTCCTTTCCATTTCTACATAAATTTTAAGATTCATTTTTCTATACCTATAAAGACAGTTTGGATTTTCACATTGATTGTGTTTTCTTTATAGAATAATTTAGCAATCTTTAAAATTGTCTTCCAATCTAAGAACACAGAATATCATTCTAAATATTTTGGCAATATGCAAATTATTTCAAGAATTTTTATAGCTTTCAAGTCTTGTACTTTGCTCGCTTATTTTCTGGCTAATTAATTTGCTCTGTTTGGTAGTAACATAAAATGAAACTATTTTCTTAATTTCACTTTTCAATTATTCACTGCTAATATAGATATACAACTACACTTGCAACACTCCTGGTCTTATTTATTATCTCTAATAATTTTTCGGTAGACATTTCAGGGTTTTCTATATATAAAACCAACTCCTTTACAAGTTGACATAATTTTATTTCTCCTTTCTAGCATGGGTACCTTTCATTTCTTTTTCTTGCCTAATTACACTTACTGTTTAAGAGTACACGAAGTAGAACTATCAAGAGTAGACATTTTTGCTTCACTCCTGATCTTTGGGAAAATATTTCATTCTTTTGTCATTAAGCATGGTATTAACTGGGACTTTTTGTTCATGGCCTGTACACAACTGAGAAAGGTTCTCACTAATCCTAGTTTGCTGAGTGTTTTTTTTCTTTAAATATTTCAGATTTGATCAAGTGTTCTTTCTGCAATAATGAGATGAGTAGAGATATTTTTCCTTCATTCTATGAATATGATATATTGATCCATTTTCAGACAGTAAATTTTATTACATTGCATTCCTGAGGCAAATGTCACTTGATTTAGTATAGTATTTCCTTAATTGTTTTCATTTAAACATTCCGCCACTGTAAAAGAATCTCCAAGATTACAGGATATTTCTCTAAGACATAAAAATAGCTTTGTTCTTAGAAAATTCTCCTAATTTTCAAATGGAAGGTTCTAGAAAAAATGAACACTTGGAATACATTTTGGGGCCATAAAATTTTTTTTAAAAATTCAACAATAAGGTCATATTTAATGATCCTCAGAGATTCACTTTAAGATTAATTTAGCTAAAGTAGCTCAGAATTAGTTATCTATTCTCATTAATGTTCTTTGGAACATTTTTACCGTTTTTTCTACTTCCAATTACATTGTTCCAAAAATTTCGCCAATTTTATGCATTTGAAAATTTGAAGCTACACTTTGGGCTGATATTTCTCTGCAAAAGCAGAATAAAGTGTACCTCGAACTTCATCCTCATTTGCATTTCATAAAATGTGACTTCCTATTTCTAGAAATGAAAGACTTTGAAACTCATAAGCTCAACAGACATCTAAGACATCAAGTAACTAACAAATCCTATTTGATGAGCTAAGTGTAAAGGAATCAGAAACATATGGATTACATTTCCTTTAAAATACACGTAGGTTTAAGAGAAAAAGAAATAAATAGCTTGCCCATCATGATTCAAAGCTAAAGCTTTTCGAAAATACCTCAAGGTGACTAATAAACCCCAAAGTGAGCTCTATTTGTCCTTCTTTACAGAAACAGAATGTGAGGAGTTTAAGTCAGTACGAGATTTTAACTCAGTGCTGCTGAGTTCCTCAAGACTGTCTTTGTTACATAAATAGTACCATTTGGGGAGTAAGAGAAAGGTCTGAATAATGGGCAGGCTTGGACTCACTTGAGAAACAGAAAACTTTGGATCCCACTGTTAGAAAGTGGATGTTTTTTGGTTCTAATTCCTGACAGTTATAATATTCTGATGCTGTCATTTTAGATCACACTGTGGAAAAGTTCTCCCTCCCTTTCTTTCCCATGAGCAATGGCCTTATTAAAAAGTAAGGAAGGGGCATCACCATTTCTACTACTGTCCTGTGAGGGACTGTTACAATTTCAACTCATTTGGAAAATGAGGAGATTGAATAAACTGCAATCCCAAGCTTGAATTATTATGTCATTTTTGGTGACACAAGGATCTCTTTCACCACATTGCACTGTGTCCTAGGAAATTACAATTCTTGTACTGAAAGGACCTATTAGAGAACAAGCTAGAGAGCCCAGCCTCCTGGGCTACAGAGAGCCAGTGGTAGAACAATAGTCAGAGGAGCTCTAGTGGTGTCAGGCCTTCTGGCTGCTACAAGAGGCAACTTTGATCACTTCCTTCGTGTCTACTCAGGTCCACATAGACTAGGGAGCTGCTACAAGCTGCAAAAAGGTATAGTATCAGTATCGGGTCAGGCTGGTTACAGAGCTGCATATCAGCTCTGCTGGAACTCAGATTCTCAGGCCAAGTCTGCACTATTTTGTGATGCTAATTACAGAGGAGTCTCCCCAGTCAGTGTTCCATTTTCTTCCCTCTCTAAAGTGCTTCCTTTTAAGGCTTTCACTCACTTTCCATTTCTGTAACCACCACTGTAATTCAGTAATCCTGACTCCCACCCATCCCATGTTTCTAGCTGAATGACACTAAAGCGCCATTTTACCTTCCAGTAATTCCTCCCCTCAATCTATCAAGTACCTAACTAACTGCCTATCAGATCCCCAGGTCACAATGAATGGGGAGTACTTTTATGTTTTCAGTTGTAGAAGATAATCAGAAACAATCTAAGGAAATACAAATAATAATGATGCTCAGATGCTGAAATTGCTAGCATCAAGCTATTCCATACCAGACCTTTGCTGGATTCTCAGGGTTTGCAGAGGATGCTGTAGGGTATTCACTGGGCTTGCTTTTCATGTATGTGTTGCCTTGACTTTGGAAGCCAGGTTTCTAACTTCCAGGTTTTCTCCTTGGAATTCAGCAACAAAGGCAATGGATGAATACCTGCATATTTTTTTTTCCATTATGGATCATCTTCCAGCCTGCTAAATTTATTTGCCTTTCTCAGATCAGTACTTGAGATCAGAGTCTTTCTAGTTATGAACACTTTGCTCTACTCAACCCTCATCCTGATCTGTCATTGCTCTTCTTAAACTCTTGTTTCCATTGCTGCCCACCCCTCAAACCCACCTCTGAATACAGTGTTAGAGCTGCTGCTCTATCAGCCATCAGCCAGCCTTGCTCTTCTTACTGGTGTCCGCTCCCTCCCTACCGTTAGGAAGCACTTAACCCCCTGATCCGGCCCTTCCCTCCACTTTGTCTTTGTTTCCTTGCTGGATGTTTCTTTACTAAACCTATTGCCACATAACACATTATTGACAGATCAAATATCTGTGGTAGTAGATTCACAAATGCAAACATCCTTGTGACAAAAAGCTCTCCCTTTTTTCTTGCTTTGCCAGTTTGTCAATCCAAATTCACTGGCAGCAATCCTGACTCATGTGTGACCTCTTTCAAGGGCTAACGAAGGCTAAGTTCATTAGTCTTTACCTGTGGAAATTGTATGTAATTCCCATAAATAGTATCTGTGCTCTTCTCTAATTAGCAAGCCACCAAGAGGACTGTGGGTGTGCACGTGTGTGTCTGTAATGTTTTCGTGTTTATTGTCCATCTTCCTTTAAGTGAAATGGAAATTTTATAGATGATGTGAGTGACTATTTTGTTGACCTCTGTATTCACAGTTTTAGAACAGGAATATATGCCTTGAGAAAATAAGTGAAATCCCTTCTACCATGGGGAGATCCCACTGCACAATAAACTCCTCTACATCTTTAACCTCTCTACCTAGTACTCCTCCCTCTCACCTAAGAAATTAGGGCTGGATGCCTCCAGAGAGCCAGCAGGTTCCTGTGCAGCAATCCCAAATCCATTAGTCATTAGCCTTTGATGTTGTTGCCATTTGGCTCTAAGCTAGCATATTGCTGTCATCACTCAATTCCCAAATCTCCTCTCCTGGTTTTCAGAGCTCTTAGACCCAGTTTCCAAGGTCTCCCTGGAAGCGGGAGGATGATAACTCTCATACTTTGTTCTCTCTGTTCCTTGACCCCCTCTTCTCCAGTTAACTCTTCCCACAGGCTACTCTGGCTCCCCCCTCCTACAGCTCTATACAATCTTCACTACATTAAATGCCATTTTACTCCTCCTCCACCGCAGCCACCTAACTGCTAGCTCCCTCCCTCAAGTGCCTCTTTTATTTCCCACCCCAAAATCTCCAAGGCATTGAACATTTGTTTATCCCCTTCTATGAAAAGACCTTCATTTTCCAATTGTTTCCCTGAAGACTTTTCATATTCATTAGCCCAGAGACTGCTTTGACAGCATAATTGTCTCCCTTAGTCAAATGTCTTTCTGTTCCAGGTAACCAGATAGAGTGGAATGTGTCACTCTTCTCCCTGCCTAGAGAAAATGAGTCTTGCAGACTCATCCCTCAAAACAAGGCACAGCTTCTAGCCTCCAGGCATTCCTAAGGCTGTTCAGCCACCTTTTGAATTTCTTTACTCAACTCTTAATCTCCAAAGAACTCTTTAAAAGCTTTTTAAACTCTTCAGAGTTTTAACCTTACCACTTGTTCCAATTTGCGGCAGATAACCATACTGTCCAATTTCAAAGAGTTTACAACCAGCAAAGAGGAGTTCCTGGCTTCGTTTCAGGCCTTTCAAATTAACCTGAATTAAATTCCTCATTCTATTCCACAGGAAGACTTGTGCTATCTACCACCTGCTTTCTAAATTCCAGCCTTTGCTGGATCTTCTAGGCCCAGCTCTCTTGATTGATTATTCCTTTCCCAAGTCATCAATCTCTGCCTGTATATTGGCTCCTATACAGCATTTAAACATCTCCAAGACCTTCCCATCCAAGACAAAATAAAGACTCCCTCAAACCCGCATCTTCTGCTATCTGCCTCTGATCTCCACACCCTCTTCATTGAAATACAGCCTTAAAAGATTGTCTACATCTTCACTTTCCACTCTTTCTCCTCCTGGGGAACCACTTTTGCCTCGAAGGCTTCTCTTTCTTTGCAGTCTCTATGTGGCCACTTCTCTCCCTAGTTTGGCCACTCCTTCTCACGTGCAGCCGCCGTTAGCTAACACTGCTAGCTTCTTGACGATACTGTAACTCAGGATACTTTGTACTAGACCTGCATCTGTTAGCAACCGATCTATAACCTAACAGCCACCTTGGTGCTTACAAAATATCCCTCTTACTTTATGTACAGCTCATGGCAATGAATCCTTTCTAATCAGAGGCATTCAGCTCATCAGCCAGGATGCAAAGATGCAGAAAATGTGCTCATTGCCTTCAAAATATTCAGAGCCTAGTGGAAGTGGCAAAGCTGTATTTAAATGAATATACTTATAATGTGGTAATAAGATCTCTTCCTAGCTACCTAAATTATGGGTCAATTGTTTAGACTAACTGATCCTTTTGCCACATTCAACTTATATTGTTTTGTTTTGTTTAGCCAGGATCAAACTCATGGCTATATGCTTACAAGGCAGGCGCTTATGCCACTGAGCTAAATCCCTGGCTTAAATTATATAATTTATAAAATAAGCTTTTGTATTACTTTCTTGGGAAAACAATTCAAGTGCAAATTATTTCTGTCTCCAAAAGTTATTCTATCTGATAGGGCATGATGGCACTCACCTGTAATTGCAGCTACTCTGGAGGTTGAAGCACGAGGTTCACAAGTTTAACGCCAGCCTGGGAAATTTGACAAGACTTTGTCTTAAATTAAAACATAAAAAAGACCAGCTTTGTAACTGAGCAGATTTCTTGTTAGTCTGGTTTCAATTCACTGAATGGAAAAAAAATTGTTATACTATTTGTAGCCTATTTTAATGAAAAAGTGCAATGCATTTTACACCTAACAGATCACCATTTATACTTCCAAATTAAATGTAATTTCCAAAATTTATATTTTTTGTCAAATATTTTACCTTTTGAGTTTGCAATCAGAACTAAAAAGTATGACAAACTTAGAAGCTAGTTGGTTAGGAATGAATTATTTAATCTATTTCCTGAATTTGCAAATTTATATGTGATTCATATGTTATACCATAGCATATGTATCCAATCATACCTTTCAACAGCATGTATTGAGAAGATTATTGAGTGTTCACACAGATTATATTCCTAAGAAAATTTTAAAAGAAGAGTTCTGAAGAAGCCAGGAAAGAGAAATACAAAAATGGATAACATATATAAATTTAGCACTAATATTCAATATTTATTATGAAACTCCTTTCCAATGTTATTGCAAACTTACTTTAAGTAAAATTACCATAAACTTTAGTTTCAACATTTAATGTCTTTAAAGTAACATTTTTCTTAAATGGAATCATCATTTGACTAATTCTTACAGCCAATAGTCTTGACATTTTTTAATAGGCAGTTGAAGGACAGAGCCCCAGAGCGTTCAAGAGACCTAAGCGACAAGCCCACAGCTGCCTCCTCTAAAGTACAGCAGGAGCTTTCAAAACAGGCCTTGTCTCAACACATTTCTTCCCTGCCACAATATACAAAAGGTTATTGACATGTCATTTATCTAAAACCATATCAGGCTCCATGCGTTCCTGGTTAACTACTCCAATAAGCAATGCTAATATGGTAGAAAGTGGAAGACCTTTCCTTTTTTTGTGAAAAATATATCAAAATAGTATTAATCACAAACATGGTACAGTATTTATGGTATGCTAAGGCCAGACAAATGAAAAGGTGAAGGAGGAAGAAAAAGAAAGAGAATGAAAAGAAGAAAGGAGGAAGGAAGGAAGGAAGGAAGGAAGGAAGGAAGGAAGGAAGGAAGGAAAGAAAGAAAAGATGGAGGGAACTTTAATATAAATATTAATATATATTATGTAACTGTGTATAAACAGATATATATATATATATATATATATGTGTATATAGAAACACACATGCACACATAGCAAACATCCATATAGACAGATGCCTCCATTTTACAAATGAGGGCATGAAGGCACATAGAGACCAAAAAATGCATCAGAGTAATACAATTGGTTTGTTATAGGGCTGGGATTTAATACTAAGCTTCTTGATTTCTAAACTCATTCTAATAACACTATGATACAATGACATTTTTCTTCAAGGATTGTCCATTTTCCTTGAATATTTAAACAAATAGAAAATCTTCTGAGCTTCATGCTCCTTGAAAGTTTTGTCAAATATTAGAGCAAGGCAGATAGACATAATCCCTCTTGGAGAAATCAGCCAACTCTTTTTATTGGCTATGCTTAGGCAGCACTGTGCTGGTTTATTATGACGGTCAAGATAGTGAGTATGTATGTTAGTGACATATAGTGCAGATGTTATTAACAGTAGTGAATTTTTCCATGAGCCAGAGGGGTTTTACAGACTCTTGTTTTTCTTGACCCTTCCCTGTGGTCCTGGAAAGATCCCTAGTCAGGGGCTGGGGATTTAGCTCAGTGGTATAAGCGCCTGCCTTGCAAGAATACAGTCGTGAGTTTGATCCCCATACCCCCCCCAAAAAAAGTATCCGTAGTCACATATGATCACAGGGGCATACAGTTTTATAAACTTTGCAAAAATCAGTATATTGTAACTGGAAACAGTTAATCTGTGTTTTCTCACTTACTTCTCATGTTCCTTTGTGTTTGAGAAGCCAAAGGCACTTGGCAATTCAAGAAATTAAAATTAAAATATAACTGATCTTGCCAGTGGGGTATGTGCAAGATTCATAGACTTGTGTCGCATAATTAAGTTATGGCTAGACAGCCCTGTATAGGTATGGATCCTAGGAAGGTTTCTAGAATCTACCTTGCTGATTACATATGTCATTATGCAAGGTTTAAGGGCAGTCTAATTGTTGGGCATGGTGCATACTTGAAATCCCAGCATTTGGGAAGTTAGGGGAGGAAGATTACAAATTCAAGACCAGCTGAGCTACTTAGCAAATTTGGGGCAAACTTCACGGAATAGTGAGAACCTGTCTCAGAAAATGAAAAGAAAACAAAAGTAGAGAAAAGAACAAAAACTTTAATGTAAGGGTCTATATAAATCATACATAAAAGAAAACTTGATAGTCATTTGCTCCATATAAAAATTCTGAAAATATATGCATTAATAATTACTTAGAAAATAGAATTGGGCTGCAAATAAACAATACAATTCTCAGGCTCGGTGGAGCATGCCTGTAATCGCAGCACCCAGAATGTTGAGGCAGGAGGATCCTTGCAAGTTGGAGCCCAGCCTGGCTATAAAGTGAGTTTAACACCAGCCTGAACTGCATAGCAAGTCCCTGTCTCAAAAAATAAACAACAACAACAAAAACCAGTAAGCTTTATTAAGATTTTTGTTTTTCAGATAAAAATGTGGCACACACTGGTAAATTCTTGCTCCTTCTATGGCAAGGAGGAGCAAATAAGATACACAACAAAAATATTTAATATTTTTAAAGGCATCAGACAATGATGGAAGCAAGCAGGTCTAAATGAACTAAGATTCTGAACAGAAAAGATCCAGACACTGATAGCTGTTTCTTCTGTGAAGATTTTTGTCTGGCCAAGAAAAGATTGACACGGCACTAAGCAAAGATGCCCTAAAGAGAAAACTCTTTAGTAAGTAGAAAATATTTGTCAGGTTCTGAACTTGTTGGGGTGGAAGATTAAAGCTCTCAATTTAAAGCAACTGAGAAGCATGGATTTCATTACAGAAGACTTACTCATTAGACTTTTTCCTCAAAATTCTAAGAATAAGTGACAGTAGGACTAGAAAGAAGAGTGAAATTTTCCAATTTCCTGGTTTTTAGTATAAAAGGTCCTGTGTCTGTAAATTCATGACTTATCTCTGAAGGTCATCTGACAGTGAAGCTGTACCAGGCTACATTCTAAATGTCTATCCTTGCACTCAGAAAGATTGGATTGGGATACTTCAAGATCAAGGAGATGGGTATCTACAAAGATCCAGTCAGAAGATCGGTGACACAGCCGAGGTGGCTGAGCCTGGATAAACCTGCAGACAGGTGCTGACCAAGCTCGATTACTGCTTAGACTGAGATGACCACCTCCTCAAATTATCGGTCTAACAAAAGAGAATGCAATTTGGGAGGAGTTACATTCAATTTCTATAGCTTTTTAATTTTTTTTGGACAAAACCTTAGTGTAAAATTAAAAATTTAAAGTCAAAAAGGTAATTTACCCAAAAATCACCAGGAAAATTAAGCAACAGAAGACCCTTGAATTATCCAGATATGAGTATTGGTAGATAAAAATTTAAAATATAATAAAAAGAGGAAAATGAATGAATGGAGAATTTAATAATAACATGAATCTTTAAAAAGAATCAAACTTATCTCCTAGAAATTAAAAACTAGAATTAACAGAGGAGGCAGAGGAAGAGAAAAATTAAAGAAAAAAGAAATATGATGCACTATGTACATGTATCCACACCCCAAGAAGATTATAAATTGCACACAACACACACGTACTAGGAAACGTTTAAAACGTGAGAAAAAGATGTTCACTGCAAAGAAAAATCAAAGGAAACAAAATCTTCTTGTTCTGATATGAAATAATGTAGAATTTAATGTCAGAGGTTTACTAACAGTAAAGAAATATATTGACAATTATTAATGGATGTATCTAACGAGAAAATATAAAAGTTCTAAGTTTATATGCATATTATAATATCATATAAAAATGATTTAACTGAAAAGAGAAATAAATAACTCTGCAATATTGTTAATTTAGTATATATTTGAACAGCGAACTAGTCAGTTGAACTTAATTGACATACAGAACACTAAACTCAACAATTCCAGAAATAAGGGATTCTATTTTTTTTTTCAGGCACATGTGAACTACTAAATAAAAAGATCAAATTTCTGAGCAGGGAAGCATATCTCAATAAATTTGAAAATGTTAAAAACTAAACAGTGAAAAGATGTAAATTAGTAACAAATTAAAAAGCAAATTAGAAAAATTTTAATCAAATAAAAGTGAAAGGATTTAGCTCAGCTGTATAAGTGTCTACCTGGCAAATTCACAGTCATGAGTTCAATCTTCACAATGAAAAAAGAAAAAAAAGTTCAAAATACAAAGAAAACAAGAAAAATGAAGCAAAAATACAGAAAATAATAAACAATCAGACCATACAGAAAATTTACAAAACCAAAAGGTTTCCTTTGAAAATATTAACAAATGTGGCAAATTATTAACAATGGGAAATAATATATAGCATAAATAATTAATATCAGGAAGATATAAGGTAACATCACTACAGGTCCTATAAATAATATTTTTTAAAGGATAATTATACATAACTTTATACCAGTGAAACTAGCAACAAAATTTAAATTTTAAAAATTCTTAAAATCACAACCAACCAAAACTAATGAAGAGACAAATAAATACTCTAAATTGAAGGTGTTATTATAAAATATTTCTAGTGGAAGTATCTGAACCCAGGACATTTCTCTGGTTAATTCAGTCAGACATTTATTGAAAACTGTATGTTAAACTTATGCACTCATAAACTAAGAAAAAAAAAGAAAAAGAAACAACCTTTGGGGATGAAAGGCACAAATCTTGATTTCAACATCTAAAAAGAAATTTGCAAAAAAAGAAAATTATAGATCAATCCTGCTCATGAAGTTAGATACAAAACTATTTCAGAAAATACTACCACAGTAAATTTGGTAACATTAAACAAATGGCATTAAGTTCAAATGAGATTTATTTCACATAAGCAAGCGTGAACTCGGTGTGATTTCCTACATAAAGAAAGACAAAAATCATGCAATTATCTTAATGAATTCCTAAAATAATGTGACAAAATTTAGCACCAATTTATAGTTTTAAACACTTTTAGAAAATGAGGGATACTATAAAAGATATAGCTGCATGTATGTTTAGATGTGTGGGATTGATGACCATATTTCTAGGTTCTTGTTGGATTGTTGAACAGATCTGTTTGCACTCTCACTGCTTGAGTGTCCACTTTGTGTGCTTTAATCCTGTAACTTGAATAACTATTTCTAAAAGAACAATATGTAACGTATCAATTAGTGATTTCTTACTGTTTATCTTCTTTTCTTGAAATTCTGTAATATTTCTACCTTTTTCCTGTTTTTTTTTTCTCTTTAAATAAAAAAAAAAGAAAATGGGGATAGCAGTAAGCATGTGTAGACTGACTGAGACATCTCCAAAAAACAAGGCTCACATTTAACGATAAAACATCGAAAAGTTTTCTTAACAGAAAAAAAACGAAATAATGCCTACTACTAATTCTCAGTATTAAAATGAAGATTTTGATGATTTTAAGAAATCTAGAAAAGCCAGGAGAAGAAAGATTCCAAAGGCTTAGTGTAAACTTTAATGGTGAAGAAAATAGAGCATCAACACAAAGAATACCTAAGGGAATAAATATAGAGAATGGCTGTGACACAAACTCACTCATGTATGTTCTTCAATTTATGCAAAGAAAAAGGCACAAGGTGGTTGCTTCACCGCATAGCGCCAGGACGGCTGGACAGCCACATGGACAGAATGAGTCACCCCAGAACCTTGGAAAGCTTCAGGCAGCTGCGACCGGCCTTGTTAGTGTTACCGCAGCCAAGCCTTTGGGTCGTCTCAGCCCCTCGGCATCTCCAGCTTACATGATCCAATGTTGTCAAAACTTATTTTTTTTTTGCATCAAAATGAACACGTGGGGATCTGTTGCCATACTCTTGAATCTCCAACCCCAGTTTTGATCACGTATACACAGACCGGTTACAGAATTCTACTCAGAATTAGTCCAGAGATTCATGCCATCAGTCAGGACACAAATATTACAGTGAGTAACATTTGTCTTGCCAGCACAGACTTCACAGTGAAAGCGAGGCGGGATGGGGGAGGGGGAGTCTAATTTCCATGAGTTTGGATTCAATCTGAACCATATGTAGTTCCAGATTAGGTCATATTCTTATGATATAATTACTAATTTTGACTTCAATTCTGTCTGCTATTCAGTATTTCCATGATCTCTTATTAGCTGATCTTATGCATTATTTATTTACTCTGTATCACTTGGAAGATAAGGGACTTTGAAGCCCTGAAGCTTCAGTGCTTGGTGTCAAAAGAAAGGTAAGTAAGTCAGGTACAAGGGCACATGCTCTACAGCCTAGATACAAAGTCCTGTTATTTGCTACAAGTGATCATGAGCTAGTGACTAACTCTCCCTGTGCCTTAGCTTTCTTGTCTATATAACATGATTACTGGGAATATCGGTCTCAGCAGTTTGTGGTGAGGACTGAGAACTGTAGGCAAGGTGCTTAGTACATAGTACAAGACCATGGTCCATCATTAAAAGTAAAAGGATATTAATTACTACTTTAAATGATAAGATACAGAAAATTCTTGCCTTCTGCACTCTGGCCTCTGCTAACTGTATATTAATCTGAGAGTCCTGTAACTTTTGGTAATCTGGAACAATCATTACTTTCCCTCTTTCAAGCTGTTTTCCTACTACTGTAGGGCAAACGGGCCGTGCCGACTTCCTCTCAGAAAGTAGTAGAGAAAATACAGTGAGTGGTAAAGTGCCTGGGCTTTGGAGTCAGTGGTCTCTATTTAAAATTTCGACTTTGCTAATGCTGATTTCCAATCTCACGGGGAGCAATTTGACTCCTTTCCTGTCTTTAAAATAGTGACATACTAGCCACGATTTCAGAAAATGATCAAGCAGGTATTAAGTAAGATAATGAACTCAAATCATTTACCAAGTAGTTTGTGTACTTTGCAAGTAAAGGTCACCACGCTATTATTGTAGTATTACCATTACAGAGGTCTCAGCATAGAAATGCTTTGACTCATTTGACGAAAATGCATTTTAATAATTCAGAGTACATTATTAGCTTTCAATGTGCAGTAGCAGACTCTTCTTTCAGAATTGTGTTTGTCAGACTCCAGACACTAGTGTCTTCATCCAATTAAAATGTTCCTTGGAGAATTTTTGTAGTTCTTCATTGACACCACTAATATACACACTTGAGACATTAATCTATTTAAGCATCAGGTTAGTCCTATAAAATATGTGTATAAACCAGACTTTATTTAAAGTGCAGTGTGTGGTTCATTTCCCCTGTGATTTATGGAAGGAGGTGCGTCTCAGGCTGAAGTGCATGCTTAGTGCTGTCAGGCCTTGAGTTCAACCCCTAGACAAAGGAGGAGGGAGAATCAGAACAAAGCCAATATTTTGCAAGAAAACAATGGAATTCAATCTCATGACTTTGTAATTTCAGGCTTTCTTAAAATGGTATTTTTTTCCAGGATTCTGATATTAATTTGTCCAATATTATTAGCAGTTGGTTGAAAAAAATAACACTTCTGAACCCTCCAATCTATTGGCTGATGATGCTGAGGCTGTCAGGAATGAGAAAGAAGAGGAAAAAGGTGTTGTAATTGCAGATGGCATTAAATAGCAATGATATTTGCAATGGGATGGAATAGAAAAGTCAACTGGATTTACCAACAAGCCACCTCCAAAGGGTGTCCAAACATTGCTCAGCTTCTCTACAGCTGGTCTCTAGATGGGTGTTAGCACTTGGTTCCTTGTTAAGAACAGATCATGGGTCATCAGTAAGACCAGAAGTGCTACAGACAATGATAAATTTAAAAAGAGAGATTTACTTGAAAGAGTAAGCCAGAATGGCCTCCAGGAATTTTGGAAATCTTACTGGAGCAGGCAGGGAAATCCAGTTGTTAGTAACATGCAAAGGGCCTGAAGCAAAGTAATCATGGTGAAAAAATATATATATAAGATAGTGGATATGTGGGCCCGGACCCAGTAACAGAAGACTGTTCATTCCACCAACACTGTAAATCTCTGAACACTTCCTGAAATCTTTCGACTGTTTAGTATGAGAGTAAATGTTCAGGTCAATAAAATTATCTGTACTTCCATATCCAAAAAAAAAAAAATGTTTGCCAGTGGAAAAACATAGAGGTTAACAGTGAACTTCTTAAACAAACAGTTTGGTTTATGTCATTCTATGCACAAGCCTTCCATCACCAGCAAATAGTGACCCTATCAATGAGCTACAGGGTCTTCGATTTTCCAAAACAGCCCACGGGCAGTAGAGCATAGGTTGTTGGAGTTCTCGTAAGTTCAAGTGTCAGCCACCCCTTGTGGAAAGGGCATCTGAAGACTGAGTGTGTTGTATAACCACAGAGTGAGACTCAAAAGCCAATTCCACTTAAGCCCGATCACAGTTTTTGACATTTAGAGACATTTTATCCTTCAAAAGTCTTGGATAGCTGAACAGTTTGCCTGAATCCTCTGTTCTTATAATAACTGAGGGTTTTAAAGTGTTAATCTTAGTTGACCTCTTTGAGTTGCTTTTATTTTGGTTCCCTAAACTTTCAGTCCATGGCTAAATGATTATTTGTTCTCTAGTCTCAAATTTTTATTTTGCATTACTGCAGTGTTCTCCTAAAGAGATCTGTTTGCACTCCAGGAGTTTGAACAATTCAGTGTAGATACGGAAAAGACACAGAAGAACTTCTATTTATGTTTATTTTCATTCTAAAATAAGAAGAAAACAAAGATTTACTGGTACTCAGTGTAGACACCTGTGCTCTTTGAGTTTATGCCCTGCTCAGCTGAGAAGTAGGTGTTTCCTCCAGAAAGAGCGGTGGTGAGCAGCCCTGGGGAGGCTGTAATGACACATTTTTCCTCTGCTTCTGTCATAGTACTGTAATTTGTCACAGTTTACTTTCTTGAAGTTCATTGGAATTATGAATATCTAAATAACTGAACAGATGGCTAAAACAGTCATGCAAAGAAGACATGATTTGAAAAGTACTTGCAATACAAACCCAAGGGGAATAAAAAAAACCAAAAAAGTGTTAAGAGCCAAAACAATACGGCACCAGATACAATGAAGATCTGAAACCTGTACTAAGTGACCTTCAGCAAGTTACTTCATCTCACTGTATGTCATCTTCTGTTTATCATATGTGTTATGATCAGAAACTCATCCTTACCCCAGTGGTTAGTAAGGAAAATGAGCAAAGCCCAAAATATGTGATTAATACTTTTTCAAAATGTAGCTTTTAATCAATATCCTTTGATCAAGGGCAAAATACCTATAACCTAATGCGAATTGACCATCTAAATTTTAAAATTATCAAGAGTTGTTATGATGTGTTCCCATTCTCTACCATTAAGTCTTTCTCATAAATGATGGGGTTATTTGGGCCATATAACATACCTAACAATAGCATATGTGCGTGTGTGTCTGTGTGCACGTATGTGTCTATGTAAAAGACAGAAAAAGCATTGCACATATGGAACAAGGAATGAAGGTGCAGGTTTACCAGCTTTTCTAAAGTAATGCAATATGCAATCCAAACTGTACCAAATCTTACTACTCTTGATAACAACTATTTAGAGACCTCAGTTAAACTTTTTCATTTACTGGAAAAGCATATCCTTTCCACTGGAATACAAGTGTTGTTCCTAACAAGATAAAAACATCTGAAGTAATTCATGGGAAGCATGTTTATTAGAGCATTCCTTTAGGACACACAGAAGATCTTTACTAAATTTCAAAGAAATTATTAAGAATAGAGATATGTTGTAGCTTGAATGGGAAAATGTTGTTAAAAACTCTTTGTGAAACATGTTTTTTGACAGATTATGTTTTAATAATAAAAATTTTTGAAGAAAAGGCAAAATGTAACTGAGAAAAGACATTGCCAATGATAAATTGCTACTTAATTTTTTTAAAAGGTTATGAAAATGCTACATAAGGAAACACTGAAGAAGATGCTTAGAGTCAAATAAAAATCCCAGAGAAAATTTACAAAAACAGCATGACATCTAAAGTAGATTAAAAGCAATGAAATTGGAGTTAAAAAAAAACACAAAGTGGTGCCAGATGTTATCAACATGCTAATTTTTATAGAAATAATGTTTCTACAATGTATTTCTAAACTATGAATTATTTCATATCATGAAAATTTTTCTACTTATTTTTAGCCACATTTAAAATATCTACCAATTTTAAGCTGAAATTATCAGATTCTTTTTTCTGTTCTTACTTATAATGACAAATGTCTAATAGAAATCTATTTCCTAAGTAGACACACATTCAGTTATGGGAGCTCAAAATTCATTGAGACCAAGGCTCAGAAAGAAATAGAAATTCTAATTTTGAAACATTACAAAGGGACACAATCATATGTAAGGAAAGCATCTATAATATTTCTCTAAAACTTGTTTCATAATTAACATTAGCTGGATGGAAGATAATTTTATATCAAGTGTAAATATCTCATACTCCATTTCAACTCCCCCCTTTCTTTGCATTGTAGATTTTGCTTTTTAGCTGTGTACTATCATCATTAAGAAAAGAATTTGCTGATATAAAGGGGCACTCTCTTCCATTGAGATGATTTTCTGGACTTCACCAACATGGTTCATACTGAACAAAAGTGAGTATTAATTATAAAGAAGACCAGTTGAGTGTATATTGGTAGAAGCTGACATTTGGGGGAGTCGGGATTACTTGAAAAATCTGCTCATGCTGCTGGCAGATTGGTACAATCGTGCAGATCTGGAGGTGTGACCGACAGAACATTCGTGCCAACAGTCTGGCAGCTGAGCAACGAGATTTCACATGTTGGTGAAGCATAGCAGAGACAGAGACTGTTAGTAGTGCTTGTTGCTGTGTTCCACATACTGAGGAGAAAGGTGAAAGGGAGTCACACTTTTGCATTCTTCAGAGGAAAGGATGGCTATTAGCTTTTCAAAAGAAGGGGAAAAAGTGTTGCTAAGGATGTTGAGAAATGAATTCGTACATAGACTTGGTGAAGTACACAATGTTGTAGCCATCATGGGAGCAGCATGGCGGTCCAACAGTGTGGTCGTTCCTTTTAAAAATCAGACATGGAGGTTCCCAATGATTCAGTAACTGCGTTTCCAGATACGTAGGCAAAAGAACTGGAAGCACAGCCTCAAAGGGATACCTTTGTTCACGGCAGCATCATTCACAACAGCAAAATTCTGGGACTACCCCTGATATCCACAAGTGAATGGAACAGTGTATTTATGGTGAACTGGGCTTTATAATTACCATAGTCTGCCTCTACCTAGTGCTAGTACCTTAGGTCACATAGTAAAGAACACTTTCAAAGTCACTAAATTGTTCCACTGGTTCCTTGGTTGAAAAGCAAGCTTTTGTTGAACCCTTTATCAAGGATCAGAGACAGAGCTAGATATTAAAAAGGAAGAAAAGTCAAATACGGAGCTCCAGTGAGGAGGCAAAATGAAGTTAAAATGAAGAAAAACTCTAGGACCTATAGAGTCACAGCTACTGTCGGTCCGTTGACTCATATGGTTGTCATAGCAATATGACTCACAAGTAGATATTAATATTCCCTTTGGCCCCTGAATCTGGAGTCCTAAAAGTCCAGTAACCTGTCTAGGTCACACTAGTATGAGACAGAGTTAGGACTGAAAGTCGGTTCAGCCCCAAAATACCCACTTTGCTACCAAGACAGGAGCCCTTAGATTCATCCTTGGTCCAATTCCTCCTGGGCAAGTCACCATGTAGCCATGTCCTATATTCACTGAATATTTTTAAGTACTGCCTTCATCATATATTGGGTTTGACTTGGAAAGTAAATTGGAAAAAATCTACTTGAATGAATTTTTTACATCTTTCAACTCATTTCTAAAATTAAGTCCAAAATATAACATTCTTACAAAAGAGTCAGTGAAAATATTCTATATTAGCTGTCATTGAAATTCTTCAGGAATATGCAATATTGTGTCCATTATTCACTCATTCATAAGGATTGGGGATTTTTTTCTAATTTCCCTGAGTATCATAGTCAAAAGGTATAGAATCCAACTAACAAATATTTTGCTTTTTAAAAATATAAATAATTTTAATGGATAATTAGAATGTTATAAATTTTACAAATTGCATAGCAATTATCTAGCTTTTAATATAGTCATTCAAATAGCACACTTGCAAACATATTTTAAAAGACTTCTCTTTATACATGCTTAACTACTGCTCTCAATTATCATAACCAACATCATCACAATTCACCGATGAATTCTGCCTTCCTAATTCATATGACAGGTTTATCTCATTTCAACTTGCAGAGTTCTATGTCATCCTGCACAACTTGTCACTTTGACTACCTAACTCATCATTTTCTTTGTATCAAAGTCACTAGCGAAGATATTTCTCAAACTGCTGAATGATAGTTAATCCCAACGTAATTCCTCAGAGCTAAACCCCAATATGTCAAGGAACCAAAATATTACATTCCAAAAGTTTCTCTGAGATTACAGTGCAGATCTAGTCTTGGGATTTTGAAAAAATTGTAAGAAAACTTAGAATGCTAACCTAAATACTCAGTGCTAAAAGCAAGAAAGCAACTAATCCTGCAATTTTGGATAAATTGCAGAAGTTATTCTGATACGATGGCTAATGAGAGAGGAAAATAAATTTTATTTGGCCTTTATATTACAATGTGGCTCATGGTAAACTATTGTAAAATGTTAAAATTCAGCCACAATTAAGTATTATTAAGTACTGATGATATCTTTCAGAAACAACACTTGAGCCCATTTTGAATGAGACAAATTCGAGGGAGTACAATTCTGAAACTTTCCAGGTTTTTACCGATGGGTGCGGAAATAACTAGTCGGAGAACAAAAGACCAACTTTAAGGAATTTTTGGACTGAATAATGGGCTTTGAAATTCACTTACCTTGGTGTTGCAGTGACTCAGCCTCACGTAAAAAGCTCTGGACGACCCCTCTACAGGATGAAGGAGATTCAGGATAAAGCTTCCTCACAGAAGGACGGTAGCCATTGCCTTCAAAGGCTACACTGAACGTTCAAATTTTAAAAGTTTGTTGCAGCAAAAGGCACATTGCATTAATCCCCCCTCTGCAATATAGTATTTCCTTTCCCTTGGAGTACATTGATTCAGTTATTGCTGCTTTCTCAAGCAGATCTAGGAGTCCTCACTCTTGAGTATCTTTGGGAGGTGTGATCACGAATATGGTATACGCCGCTGACAAGTGCCGAGCCCTGGATCCACCTCTGTCTTGTTCACCGGGTCTGACACTGTGCAAGTTCTCGCTCTTCTTCAAACATGCAACGACCGTGAAAGTTAAACTTTTGGAGTTGGTTCAGGTCTTCGAGGCAGCCACGCTAACACAGCTAAAGACTCACAAGAGGCCTTCAGAGAAGGGCAAGGATGTAAGATCCATGTGGCTGTAGCCAGCACAAGTGTTTTGAGGGTTATTAATGGCAAACTGTCCTTTAGTTTAGAACATTTTTTGTAAGTTTAAAAATTCACTGTATTCTTTTTACTATAACTACTATTAGTCAGGACCCCCCCCCAACATTGTAGACCATGTAATTAGTTCCAAGTTTTATAGAATTTTTGAGGTATAGATTCCTCGTATGGTTATCATAACTTTGTGACACTGGCAAAATATTTAACATTTTCGGCCCTCAATTGTCTCATCTGGAAAATGAATTTATTCATGGAGACTTCCTATTTTAGGCAATTGATGTGAAAATTGAATGAAGTAATTATGTAAATATATTAGGAAGTCCTTAGTAAATGGTCATTATAATATTTCACTCACAGGCATGAGGAAATAATATTTTCTTTCACAGGACAGCTGTGAAAATAAGCACGTTAATATATGTAAAGCATTTATATCAAAAATGAACACATGGAAAGTGCTCAATAAATAGGTTATAATGTTTGATCAACTTTCTGGGGTTGTTATGAAGGGCACGTATGACAGTGTGTAACTTTAAGGTGTCTTGCAAATAAATAGTAATGTACAAAGACTACCTAGCCTAAATACTAGTCTAGAAGCCAAACTACACCCTCCCATGAGCAGGGGCAGCCACCATGGGTAACAGAAGGAGAATCAAGAAGCCACACCTTCTCATGAGCCAGCCAGTGTGAGCCCTGGGAGACAAGCAAAGCAGCTCTCCCCTGTCCCATAACTGCCCAGTACACAATGGGCTGATTCAGAGGAAGTCAGGCTGAGATGGTCACAACTGAAGTCACAAAAGTAACGCTTGTATTGTTTGACTGACTTTGATGGCCTAAAGCTGGTAGTTAGAGCACTTATTTGGAGGATAACAACATACATTATAGCAACTGGGGGGGATTTCCTTCTGTCTGATTTTTGAAATCCAATGGTTTGTTCCATTTTACCGTTTTGTTTTATTCCTGTATCTGGTAACCAAAGAAACTATTCTGAAGATAACAATATGCAGTATAACAACCACTGTTAAATTCCTATCATCTTGGTATTAAAACTTACATAGCTACTGTTGTTCTTTGTTGTTGTTGTCATTTTGCTTTTCTTGTTCTTTTTTTTTATTTGCTTCTTGATTTTTTGTTAGTTCTTTTTTCTCTTTAAAATAAAAAAAGCTCTTATCAGGTGTTTATTTAATTCCTATTATTTTGTCAAGTCTTTTTTGACAATCAAATCTGTTTAAAAATGATGTTGTCAGTAAGGATTTATAGATTTGTTTTAACTTGTCCCTTGCAGTTGTCAAGGAGAGGATATAGTGGACTGTATCCATTACCCACCTCTTCAGTAATACTGTATAACAACAAGAACACAAGCTTAGTGGTGTACACTAGTACGTCTTTATTTAGCACATGCATCTGTGATCAGCCCAGGAAAGGGAGGTGGATCTTAGCCAGATCTGACTAAAAGATCTGTGATTTCAGATGTGATCACTCATGCTTCGGGGTAATCAGGAACTGACTTCTCAAAGCTGAGCAGTTTGATTGAGGAACAGTTTAGCTGAGGCTGTGCTGCTTCTAGATTGCTCAGCTTTCTCTTTGGTTATCCTGGTGATGGTCTCATGATAGCATTAGACAACACATAAGTGAACAAAAAAGATGCTTAAAACTTTTTAACCCGTTTGTTATCTTATCCTTATTATCAGTCCATTGGTTAAAACAATCACATGAATGAAGAGTCAAGTTGTAGGAAAATATGTTATATTTTTTGTGGGAGAAACTTCAAAGTCACAAGATAAAGGGCAGAAATTCAGAGGGCGGAATTGGGGCCACTCATGTAATTTTTAATGTTAGGGGAACAGGGCAATCAACTAGATTTTTGCTAGTCCTAACTCTACTTTAATCATTTATATATTTTATTGGTATACACATATTGATAAGATATAAATTTGGTAAAGTATACCCTGATCAAAATGATATTATCATAGTTCAGAGGAATTTATAGAGTTTATTTAACATATACTGTTGGGACACTGGAGGACTAGCATTAGAAATACGTAGATTTTGATAGTGGGACCCCAGCCATATTATTGAAATGCCCCAATGTAAGACTTTTGAGAAGTTATTAAAAATGTGAAGTCAGATAACTGACCATCAGTTATCAGGTAGACTAAGATATTAAATGAAAGATGAAGAAATGGAGAGAGAGAGAGAGAGAGAGAGAGAGAGAGAGAGAGAGAGAGAGAGAGAGACACAGAGACAGACAGACAGACAGACAGTCAGAGAAGTGAGCAACTAAAAACAAGAAAATTCACCTGCATCAATATCTGGTTCAAAGACAGCCCTAAAAGAAACCTTCTGTAAAATCTATCTGGCTATTTGGGTTTTTGTTTGCTCATTTGTTTGTAGGTTTTTTAATGTGACTATTTGATGTCGTTAAGATGGAAGCACTAGCAATATTTTCAAGAGAAAGTTTTGTGAGATAAATAGATATGTAACAGCAGCACCTGACTTTTATTAAAAGAAGTTTCTAAAATGGATGCTTACCTTTAAAACCAGCTTGCACAGTGACTTATTTTCTTCAGTGGGAGGCTAGACTAAAGACCAAGTCAAAACATTTGACTGAAAACACTAAGCAAGCAACTGTTGATCATTCAGATTCAGAAATATTTATTGAGCTGGTTTCTTAAATTTGATTCAGAAAAATCTAAACTCTGTTGTTTAAATGCATTATTTTTTTCATTAAAGAAAACATAAAAAAGGGGCCTCCCATGAGTATAATGGGAGAAATTCAACCCATGTGTCTTCTGATTCATTTACACTTAGCTCATCAAAATATGTTGTAAGAGCTGAGTTCTTTTGGTGGCCAAAGATGTTTGTGGTCCTTTCTTTTTGAAACAGAAAAATTACGGTTTATCATCAGCTTACACACATTTGAAAGAACGTTGAAGGATACTATTAAATTTATTATCTCATAAGGTTGGAGTACATTTTAGGCTTGGAAAAGTTTTCTTTCCTAACCTGGCTTCCTCTATCTCATAATTTATTGTAACCTTGCAGTTCTACTTCATAGGACTGGTCTACTCACCCTTCATGTTACTATCAGAGGTCTTGCTGATAAGGGTGAACCAAATAGAAAATGATCAAAGTCTCAGAAATGATCCAGGAAAATGAAGAAGAGTCTTTGGACAAAAAGTTCCAAGAAACTTTGAAGGAGATGAATTCTTTGGAGTGGAGTGTAATTCTTTAGTCAGATTTCAAAGGTAAAGAGTATAGTCTTCTATTCATCAAAACTCAAAATAAATGGCTAGGCTTCTCAAGACTTCTCAGGGACCAAATTGGATGCCAGATCCAAATTCTCATTTATCAAAGGAATAAAAGAAAAATTTCCTTTGTTTTATGTAACTAATCTGTAGCCTTGTCCAGAAGTGAACAGCTTTTACTCCCAGATTACCAGAGGTATATTTTAGGGCTGTACAGACACAAGAAGAAACATCACTTTAGAGATAGAAATATAAGAAAATAATAAAACAATGGCTTGGGGAATAAACTCAGTCCTCTCAGATGCAATATGCTGTGAATGTACACTCCTGAAAATTAAATTAGTATATTTATTAGTTTGTTTTTAATATTACTGTTAACATTTTAACATGAGAGACACTGAAAGTCAGAAAAGATTCATAACAAGTAGACATTCTTAACAATAATACAATGCTTGAATGTCTTTATTTTATATTATCTGTCCAATACTGGCTGCTGTTCTATGTCCCGTAGTCTCAGAAATCATGTACCCTCTTCTTTTCAGTGGCTACCTTTCATTATTTTCAGGCCTGATGCCTTGTGCCAGTGATCATCTGACATCTTTATGAGAAGAAAGGGTTGCTTTGGCAGCGACGATATTGACCAAAGCAGCTCTTCTCAAAGCTGACCCAGTACCTGCCTTTGTCTTTGCTACTGGCTTTGACTCTCTTTTAATTCTTGGCAATGTGATTCCTCCTGCTCCCACCCTGTAAGCAGCCCCTCTGATCAGATCTCTTCCTTAGTTTTATAGTCTTAGTGAGTATAAGTCAGCATTTCCGCTGCATTTGCTCTGAGCATTTTTCCTGTCCTTAGAAGAAGCTCCAGGCAGGTTGTGCTGCAGTCTGCCAGCTTCCAAGTTATCTCAAGTACTGTAGCTGTTTTTGTTAGTTTTCTGGTTATAAAAATGAATTGACTTTATGCAGTCTACCCTGTGTATGTTTCCCCAAAAAGTGTTGTTATGTTTACAATTTTACAAAGCAATCATTTTAACTTTCCAGGGATACATAGAACATGTCATAGCTGTGCCTTTCCTACGAACACAGAATTTTGCCTATAACAGCGAAACACTGTGACAAGAAAGAAATCTCACTTTTCTATTAAATAATTGCATAGAAAATTAATACCTGCCACATGTGTAACAGTTTGTTGAACCAAATGCTGCAGTCTAATGCTATGCATGTACATGACCTTACCTTGTGATTTTTTCCAAAAATTCTAACATCACAGTGCACTTTAAAAGTCACCTTGATATTTTGAATTTTGAAGCACTTAGAACAATTTAACTAGTTTTTCATCAAACTATTTACTAATGTGCAGACACTGTTAAAGACACATTTTAGTAGGAAAACTGATGCACTATAGCTAAAGACACTGGCTAATAGGTAGTCATCAAGACATTGTAGAGTTTACTAGTAACTACTTGTTACTAGCTAGCTTGAGTTAGTTAATTAGCTTGATTTAATATATATATATGTATAATAACAACACTTAAAATCTACATATAAATTTCCATATACAATGCCTTGTTCATGTCTATAGTTCCCATGTGATAAACCAGATCTCCTAAACCTATTCTTCCTGTCTAACTGAAATTTTGAATCCTCTCACCAGCGTCCACCCAGCTGCCCACCTGCCCAGTCCCTGTTGTCACCATTCTACTCCTTACTTCAAGTTCAACACTCTTCAGATTCTAAGTACACATGAGATCACAAAATATTTGTCATTTTATGCCTGGATTATATCACTTAGTATATCTTCTCCATATTTATCCATGTCTTCATAAATGAAATAATTTTCTTCTTTCTTGCACTGGAATAACATTCCACTGTGAATACATATATTTTCTTTATGTATTCATACAATCGTGGCCACTTCCATTGATTCTTTATCTCAGCTGCTGTGGATATCTCTGTTTTGTATTATTAACCTGCATTTCTTTTTATGCCAGTACCGTAAAACTCCCCTTACTATAAGTTTGCAGTCTATTTTGAAGTCAGATGGTATGTCTCTAGATTTGTTCCTCATGCTCAATGTTGCTTTATTCATTCAGGGTGTTGTATGAATTTTAAGAGTTTTTCTTGTAAAAAAAAAGTCACTGAAATTTGGATGAAATTGTATTGTCTCTGTAGATTTCTTTGCACTGAACTCATAGACTGCTTTAAAGTTTTCCAACCTGTGGATGCAAATATCCTTCCTATTATTTGTGTCTTCTTCAGTTTCTTCCATCAATATTTTATAGTTCTCAGTGAGTGGATCTTTTACTGCCTTGCTTAAATTTACTCTTAAGTATTTTACTTCTATTGTAGCTATTGTAAATGGTTTCTTAATTTTTCCGATAGTTGATAATTACTGTGCAGAAATGCTACTGATTGTTCAATATTGATTTTATATCCTATAATGTCACTGAATTTGTTTACTAGTTTAAACAAAATTTTGTAGAATTTTTAGGGTTTTCTACATATAAAAACATATCATATTCATATAGGCAAAACTTTATAACTTCTTTACAAGTAGAATGCCCTTGATTTCTTCTCTCACCTAATTACTTTAGCTAGGACTTCTAATAGTGCATGAAATGGACGTATTAATAGTGGTTATTCTTATTTTATTCCTGACCTTACAGGAAAATATTTCAAATTTTCACCATTGAATATGATGTTAGCTATACACTTGTCATATATGGTCTCCCTTGTGTTAAGATATATTCCTTCTTGTTTCAGAATAACTCAGCCCTAGTATATGAGAACGGACTCCCACATGCTACAAAACTGAAGAAAGAACAGACAGATCTAGATTTGCACAAAATTGCATTTATTAGGGAATTTTCTCATAGGAGTTTGGTTCTGGGTGACAACAAGGTCAGTTAGTTTCTTTCAACTTGGGTCACAAAGAGGGGTATATTTATGGTTTAGGAAAAAAGTGATTTCATCCTAACTGGAATGTACCTGGTTTATTTTAAGGTTAATACCAAAGTCTTTTGCACATGCTGGAGCCAGAATTCTGTTACAAAGCTCCACATGCAATTCTAATGGCTTTGTTTGTTCTTTGCTGGGAAACTATACAGGAAAAATCAGCTAGGATTTTTCTCGGGTAATCACAGTGGTTGCCACTCCTGATGTCAAGCAGAATCTGCATATATCTTACCTAATTATTATATAATTTTTGTTCTTCATTCTGTTAATGTGGCGTACTATATTTATAGATTTGTGTCTGAACTACCCTTGCATCCCAAGGGTAAATCATATCTGGTCCTACAGAATGATTCTTCTAATGTGCTGCTGGATTCTGTTTCCTGTATTCTACTGAGGCTTTGTTCATATGTGTTCATCAGTGATATTGGCCTGCAATTTTCTTTTCTTCTTATGTCCCAGACCTTTGTCTGATTTTGGAATCATGATAAAATCGAGTTTGGAAATATCTGTTTGTTCTAGGTTATCCAATCCTTTATTAAATTTTTTGTGAAAGAGTTTAAGGAAGACTGCTTTAAGTTTTTCAAATGTTTGGTAGATTTGAGCTATGAAGATACCAAATCCAGGATTTTGCCTTCACAGGAGACTTTGAGCTACTTATTCTGTCTCCTTAATCGTTGGGCTATGCAGACCTTCTCATACTGTTGTATCTTTCTTAGCTTGTATGCATCTAGGAATGTATCTGTTTGTTCTAGGTTATCCAATTTATTGACATATAATTAGTTGTTCACGATAATCTCTTAATCTTATTTCTGTGGCATCATTTTAATGTCTTCTTTTATTTCTGATTTTGAGTATTCTTTCCTTTTTTCTTAATTTAGCTAAAGGTTTATTAATTTTGTTTTCTAAAAAAAACTCATAATCCTTGATATTTTCAATTATTTCTAGCATCTATTTTATTTTTTTCTCCTGTAAACCTTATTATTTCCTTTTTTTAAATTAAATTTAGGCTTTGTTATTTTTCTAGTTCCTTGGAGTATAATGTTAATTTCATTGAGATCTTTCTCTTTTTTATTCTTTTATTTTTAAATTTTATTAAAAAGAAAAAAGTCAAAACAGAAAAAAGGGTAGAAAGAATACAGAATTTCAAAAAAACAGTAAGAAATCACTAGTTGATAAATTACATATTGTCTTCTTAGATATAGTTGTTCAAGTTACAAAATTAAAGCATACAAAGTGGAAATTCAAACAGTGAGGCTGCAAACAGTTCTGTTCAATGATCCAACAAAAATTTAGCAACATAGTTATCAATCCTACACACTTACACATAAATGCAGTTATATCCTTTAGAGCACTTTCTTTTCTTCCTTTTGCTTTTTAAGTACATTATCTGTTTAGTTATAGTATGTCTCAGCTTGCTCAGTATTTTACTGATCTGTTTTGTTGTTGTTATTTACTTTTTAATCACATTATATAATTCTGTTGCTTTGTTTTTGAGTTTCTCCTCATCCATGCCCCATGGATCAGCTTTGGTGGAGTTGGGAGTTTTAGGAGATATTTTTGTTACTTTCTTACCTTTTTAAAAAAAATTTTAAAAATTATTTTGAAGATAGTAAAATACACCAGAACAAGACAGGACAAAGCCAATTGAGACGTGCAGTGAAATCAGTACAAGACTTCACAGCAGGTTACCTTAATAACAGTAATAGGTATCATAGTATATATCGTTATCTTCACAATAGTTGTTCTTTCAATCAGGTATAGAAAAATCAAAAGAAATACAGAATATTATAGAACTTATCAAAATAGAATATTGAATAGAGCAGTACAATTAATCGGAACAAAGAAAAACAGTGATAACAATATTTGCCTTCAAAGAGATGGTAGAAGGAAATCCTCCCTATTTGCTAGACTGCAACCTCCCAAGAGCTGCTCAGACCTCTGACTTCCATTTACTAATGGGTGTGTGTGTGGAGGGGGGTGTTTGATTCTCAGTCCATGCGCCGGTAAGCTCACAGCCACTTAGCAGGGTGGCGAGATAGCTGCTTGGTTTCCAGCACCCTAAGTTCCAACATGGCTCAGATATCAGGAGACGCTGGTGGTTCTCGCTCTGGCAGACTCCCAGGCCACAGCTGCTTACCAGGATGGAGAGCTGGTTGCTTGGTTTCCTGACTCCCCTCTTCTTTTTTGATATAGATGTTTATTGCTAAAATCTTTCCTCTTAGCTTTTGCTCCACCTCAAGCATTCTGATATGTCACGTGTCCATTTTCATTTATGTGACTTTTTTTTTTTTTTTTGGTACCAGGGATCGAATTCATGACTTTGCACATGCCATGCAGGTGCTTGTGCCACTGAGCTAAATCCCCAGCTTGTATAACATTTTAAAATTTCCTCTTTTATTTCTTCCTTGACCTTTTGGTTGTTCAGGACTGCTGTTACATTTCCATGTATTTGTGGACTTTCTGAAATTCCTATTATTGATTTTGAGTTTCAGTGCTCCTATGGTTGGAAAACATAAGTGATGCCATTTTGGTCTTCCTCTACAATGGCACTAGAGTAGGCCTTGAGACTGAATCTGCACCACCCAGCCAGGTGCTGGGTTGTCCTGCCGTTTAATTCTATGAGTCTGGTCTTGTACTGAGACAGATGGTTGCAAGTATAGGTCTGAACTTTGAGTTGTAGAGTGAGACCTGGAGCCTCAGTTTATGAAAGACAGTCAGGCACAAGGGTCTACTGTGATGGCCCTGGACTTGAATTTGCTATAGTATAGGAACAGAGGGTGAAAGTTACAGAGAACAGCTTGACAGATCTGGAACCTGGGTCTAGTGGCATTTGCTTAGTTTATGACATCAAATTTTTAACCTGTCATAGGACAGGTCTAAAGGCTGGGCTGTGTGGGAGAACTTGTCCTTTGGTTGGTATGGGACTGGGATGGGCTAGAGATTGTATCTACAGAAGCTAGACTGGATTCTGGGTTGACAGTTGCTGGTCTCTTAATGAAGGCTACAGGATCTAGCCTGTTACTGAGAAAATTAGGAGGCTGGGGCCAACTAGTCCCTTGGATAAGCCAGGAGACTGTGCCTTCAGGGGCTGGTCTGTTGCTGTGGTGGTTAAAGATCTGATCCACTAGGTAGGCCTTGACTGTGGGCCTAAAGATTCCTCTTAACACTAGTTGAGACTGAAGCTATTGTTTATAGGTCCTGCTCTGGAGAATAAGATAATAGTGGCTTTCCTAGCACTGGATTTTACTGTGATGGACCAGATGTGGTGGCCTAAGGTAAAATTCAGTGTTTATTCTGCTCTCTCTTCCACTGTGTAGAGGATATCTCTCTCCACACTGTGCTGTCTGGGAGCAAAAGAATGATCATCCAGCTATGCATAACTGTCCTCTGACATTTTTTAGTATATATTGTCTTGGAACATAGGTCAAGCAGTCTTGTCCCTTACTTTTCTCCTGCAAATTTTTACTTTAGCATAATAACAGTAGCTGGCTGTGATTCTCAGTACATTTTTCTTCATTTCTTTCTTTTTAAGTTTAAAAAGCAAAACAGAAAAAAGAATAGAAATGATATAAAATTTCAAAAAATAGTAGGAAATTAACAGTTAGTATATTGCACACTGTTATCTTAGAAGTAACAGGTCAGGTTACAAGATTGAGGTATAAAAATGATCAGTCAAACAACAAAAGCAAAAATTGTTCTTTTTGGTGAAATAACAGAGATTAGTCTTTTCCCTTGTTCCTCTTCTATTTTCCCTCATCCCAGCTCTTCTTTCCTTTTGAGCACTTTCTTTCCCTTTCATTATCACAATATCTATTGTACATTTTGGATCTTATTACTCTTTCAGATTTTTTTACACTAGTGAGACAATATGGTATTTACAAACGTGAGTTTGATTTGTGTCCCTTATACATATGGTCTCAAATTGCCTCCACTTGCCTATAAAAATCTCAAGATTGTCCTTATTTAGAGCTGAGTAATACTCCATTTTATAAAAATATCACCTCTTTTCTATCCATTCCACAGTTGACATTCACTTTTATTGTTTCCAAGATTTAGCTATTACAAATTGTGCAGCTATAAACATGGGTGCCCATATATTGCTGTGGTATGATGTTTTCAGTTTTTCTGAGGAAACACCCAGTAGGAGATTAGCTGGATTGAATGAGAATTCCAATGCTAGTTTTTTTGGTTGTTGGTTTGGTTTGGTTTGGTTTGGTTTGGTCTGGTTTGGTTTGGTTTGGTCTGGTCTGGTCTGGTCTGGTCTGGTCTGGTCTGGTCTGGTTTGGTTTTGAGGAATTTCCACATTGACCTCCACAGTGGTTGCACCAGTCTGCACTCCCACCAACAGGGGAGCAGGGCTCCTTTTTCCCCACAGCCCCACTAACATTTGTTATTGGTTGATTTCTTGATGGCAGCTATTCTTTATGAAGTGAGATGAAATCTCAATATCATTTTAACTTTCATTTCTCAAATGACCAGTGATGTTGAGCATTTCTTCATTTATTTATTTATTTGCCATTTCGTGTTCAGGACTGATGTTTTCCAGTTCTTATATGTTCTAGATTGAAGTCCCTTATCTGAGGTTCAGCTGACTAAAATTCTCTCCCATTCTCTGGGTTTTCTTTTGACTCTGTTGGTGATTTCTTTTGAAATACAAAAACTTTTAATACTATGAGATCCTAGTTATTGGTTTTTTAAAGTACTTATCATGGGTTTGCGTTTTGTTCGGGAACTCTTTGTTTATCCTATGCCTTCAATATTTCTACCTATTTCTTCAAGTAGAGTTAGTGTTTCGATTTTGATATTTAGAACTTTGATTCATTTTGACTTTAGTTTAGTGCCTGTGATAAACATGGGTCTAGTTTCAGTCTTGGGCATGTGGAAAGCAAATTAAAGAGACTATCTTAATTCCAGTGAACATGTTTAACACCTTTGTCAAAGATAAGGTGGTTGAGTGTCTTTGTAGTTGTATCTGCATCTTCTAATTGGTTCTGTTCATACTCAGGTCTGTTTTTTGGTTTTGTTTTGATTTGGTTTTTGGTTTTGATGTTTTGGTCAGTAGCATGCTGATTTTATCATAGTAGCTTTGTAGCATAATTTCAAATCAGGGATTGTGATGCCTTCTTTCTTGCCTTTGTTACCTAGGATTGCTCTTCTAGGTCTCTTCTGTTTCCAAATGAATTTTAGGAATGTTTTCTCTAGATCTGTGAGGTATGCTAATGGTATTTTGATTGTAATTGCATTAAATCTGTAAAATGGTTTTGGGACTATGGCCATTTTTACTATGTTAGTTATTCCATCCAAGACCAAGGGACATCTTTCCATTTTCTGACATCCTCTTCAAACTCCTTGTTGAGAGTACCATAATGTTCAATGACTAGTTCTTTTGCATCCTTTGTTAGATTGACTCCTAACCATTTCTCCTTTTTTGGATGCTATTATGAAAGGTGTTATTTCCATAATTTCTTTCTCAGTGAGTTTGCTGTTTGTGTACAGAGATGCTATTGATTTTTGAGTGTTGACTTTGTATTTAGCTACACTGCTGAATTTGCTTATTAACTCTAGTAGTTTTATGATGGAGTTTTGGGGTTTTCTGTATAGAGTATCATGTCATCTGCAAATAGTGATGATTTAACTTCTTCCTTTCCTGTCCTTATTCTTTTTATTTTTCTCTCTTGTCTAATTGCTCTGGCTAGTATTTCCAGCACTATATTGTATAGGAGTGGTGATACTGGGCAACCTTGTCTTATTCCTGATTTTAGAGTGAAAACTTTCAGTTTTTTTCTATTTAGTGTGATGTTGGTTTGTGATAGATGGCTTTTATCTGATTGAGGTAGATACCATGTATCCTGACTTCCTGTGGGATTTTTATCATGAACAAGTGTTGGACTTTATCAAATGTTTTTTCTGCATCTATGAGATGATCATGTGATTTTTTTCTTTGGCTCTGTTGATGCGAGTTATTGCATATATTGATCTGTGTTTGTTGAACTATCATTGCATTTCTGGGCTAAATCTCTCATGTTATGATGTATAATCTTCTTAATAATTTGCTGCATTCTATTTGCTAGTATTTTATTGAAAATTTCTGCATCATCAGGGAGATTGGCCTGTAGTTTTCCTTTTTGGCTGGGTCTTTCTCTAGTTTTGGTTTCAAAGTAATACTTGCCTCCAGAAATGAGTTAGGGATACTTGCTTCTCTTTCAATTTCATTAAAGTGTTTGAGGAGTATTGGCATTAAATCTTCTTTAAATTTCTTGTAGAATTCAGCTATGAACCCATCAGAACCTGGATTTTGCTTTGTTGGTAAGTTTTCAGTTATGATTTCATTTTCAGTAACTGATACTGGGTTATTCAAAATTTTTATAACTTCTTGATTCAACTTTGGTAATACCTACATTTCTAGGAATCTGTCCATTTCCTCTGTGTTTTCCAGCCCATGTGAGTAAAGATTTTTGAAGCAGATATTCATGATCCTCTGAATTTCCACAAGATCCATAATAATTTCAACCTTTTTCATTCCTTATTGCATGAATTTGAGTTTTTTCTTTATGTTTCTTGATAAGGTTGGCTAGGGGTTTGTCAATTTTGTTTATTCTCTCAAAGAACCAACTCTTGGATTCATTAATTCTTTGTACTATTTTCTTAGTCTCAAATGCATTAACTTATGCTCTCATGTTTCTAATTTCCCCCTTTCTATGAGCTTTGGGCTTGACTTGCTTTCTTTTTCTAGAATCTTGAGGTTCAGCACTAAGCTGTTTATTTGTGCTCATTCTGCTTTCCTGATGTGACCATTCATTGTTATTTATTTCCCTCTGGGGACTGCTTTCATTGCATTCCACAGGTTAAGGTACATTGTATCTGCATTTTCATTGAATTGTAAGTGTTATTCAATTTCCTCTTAAATTTCATCCGTATTTCATTGGTTGTTCTGAAAGATGTCATTTAATTTCCATGTATTTATATAGGTTTTGCAAATTCTTTTGCCTTTAATTTCCACTTCCAGTGCGTTGTGGTCAGGTAATATGCATGAGATGATTTCAATCCCTTCACATTTACACAAGCATGTTCTATGGGCTAATATATTGTTTATTTTAGAGAATGTCCCATGTGCAGCTGAAAAGAATGTGTATTCTGATGTTATTGAGTGGAACATTCTGTAAACATCTAGTAAATCCATTTGTTCACAATCCGATTCAGTGTTGTTATTTCTGTGCTGACTTTGTGTTAGTTGATCTATCTCTTTGTGACAATGGAATGCTAAGATCCCCTGTATCTGCTTTTTCATGGCTATTAGTATTTGTCTGTATAGTTGGGTAGTCCCATATTTGGAGAATATATATTTGTGATTTTTATGCATTCTCCTTGAATTTTTCCCCTAGCAAGTATGTAGTGACCTTCTTTATCTCCTTTGATTAATTTTGGTTTGAAGTTCACATTGTCCACCAACAGACTAAGTACCTATACTATTTTGTGGGTTGCTGTCACATGGAATATTGTTTTCCATCATTTGACTTCAGTCTGTGAGTTTCCTTTTGAGTCACATGTGTTTCTTGTAGATAGCATATTGTTGGATCTTGTTTCTTGACCAAATCTACCAATCTATTTCATTTAATTGGTGAATTGAGGACATTTACATTGATGGTTGTAACTGATACATACTGGGTTAAGATTATCATGTGATTTTCCTATTGTTGGTTCCTTGCTCTTCCCTTTTGTTTAATTGCTTTCCCTGCTTGGTGGTTTGGTTCCCTGCTTGGTTCTGTTTTTCTGGGAATTGTGGTCAATTTTATCTCTATCTATTATGTGTTTAAGTACTCTTTCTAGGTTTGGTTTGGTGGGCATGAATTTTTCAATTGTTCTTGTAATGGAAATATCTTATTTCTTTATTAACTTTCAAAGAAAGTTTGCAGAGTACATCAATCTGGGTTGAAAGTTGTTTTCTTTTAGGTTTTAGAATGCTTCATTCCAAGCTTATTTTGACTTGAGAGTATCTGTTAAGAAGTCTTTCATGAGTCTAATGGGATTTCCTTGAGAGCTGAGTTGTGTCTTTCCTCTAACAGCTGTTAGCATTCCATTTTTATGCTGAATTTCTGAGATATTGATTGCTATATGTATGGTGTAGATTTATTTTGGTTATGACTGTTTGGAGTTCTGTATGCCTCATTGATCTGCATATATCTTTTCCTATACTTGGGAAGTTTGCTGCTATTACTTCTGTGAATAGGGTCTTTTCTTTAATGTCATTTACATTGACTCCTAAATTTTCATTGACACCTATCAGTATTATATTGTTTTTCATTGCATTGTCTTGAAACTTGAATTCTTTCATGATGTTTTGGTATTTTTAAAAGTTTTTCTTTTCACAATTGCTAGCTGCAATCCAGTCTTCAAGGTCTGAATGTCTATCTTCAGTTTCATTCAAGCAATTTTGCCAGCTTTCAATGGAATTTTTAATTTTCTGGATATCTCTGAATTTGTTTCATGCATTTTATTTCTTTTGTATATTGTTTCTTCAAGGTTTCCAACATTTTGCCATACTCCTGTACTTTTTTTTTAATCTATGTCTTCTCTAGCTATGCTGAGCAACTCCTTTATTAAGGTTGTCATTTCTTTCTTTACCTGAGAGATTATTTCTAATCTAATTTCCTCTATAGACTCATGGATTTGTTTCTTTATTTCATTTGCTCTCTTTTCAGAAATTTCAGCTTTATGACTTACAATGTCCTCTCTTTCAATGTCTCCTTCACTTATTCCTGATGGACTGAGCATTTGAGAATGCACTTTACTTTTTCGTTTTGTTATTTTCAGTTCTTGGGTTATTTTGGTCTTTTCAATCCCACTAGTCTCAACTGTCCGGTGTGTATGTCTTAGGCTTCTACTATGTGGTTGATGTTCACCCATTTTCTAGGTCCTACAAATTAGGGGAGGGGTCGGTCAGCTGGATTCTTCCTGCTGGACCTCTTGGGTAAGTCCTATATTTTTCCTACACTGCCTAGCCTAGGAGTATTCATGTAAGTCAACCCTTAGCTCCTATTGTTACTGTGCCTTCAGCCTGTTCCCAGCCACCAGACCCACCTGTGTGTAGTGTGCACTCCAGCTGGGATCCTGCTTTTACACTGGGTTGTTTTTAAGACCCTTTAAGTTTCCTCTGGGTGAAGGGAAAGCCTCGGCAGAATTCTCACCAACCCACTCAGTGTTCTCTGTATTGAAGATGAAGTCATCCATACTCTTGCCAACTCACCAAAATCTTCCAGCTGAGGGAAGGGTTCACTGGGGCTCCTATTGACCCACTGAGGTCCTCTACTTGAGGAAAATATCTAACACACAGTTGCTGGCCCTTTGAGGTTCTCTGTGTGGGGAGAGCAATTGTGAAGACTTCCACGAGCCCACCAAGATACTTCAGGTGGTGAAAGGGGTCGCTGTGGGCTGCTGAGGTCTTTCAGGTGTGATGGAAGTTCGGCTAATGCTGCCCTCCATTGCTGAGGTTCTCCTGGCAAGGGAGAAAGCTGGCTGATGGTCCGGTTGGCTGCTGAGGTGGTTCAGGTGTGGGAGAAAAGCAGACAAGGCTCCCCTCATCTGCGGAAGTCATCCGGATGACGGGGAAGAGCAGTCCCTCAGCACATTTTCTTGAAGGACACAGCAAGCAATCTATGTATTTACCTGCTTGCTATGACAAACAGATTTCTGCATACATGAAAAATGGCAAAATGAGTTTTTGCCCGCATTATGCTCCATGTAACTGGTTTTGTATATAATTTCTCTCCCATCATGGCAGATCCAATAAACCCACACCACTCCAGAATTTGTTATTTAAAAAGTTTTCTTTTGATTTTTCTGGTAGAAGTAGCCCAGCTCAGTAGAGTGGCACTTGAAAAATCAGATTTGCCAGTTTTGGAGGAAGCCAAAAATGAATCATCAGATTACATATGCATGATGATGAAGATGATCTATTATGGTAAAATACATATTTTCACAATAGGACAATGGTGGTTGTATGATGATGATGCTGCTCATGGTGATGATGATGATGGTGGTGATGATGATGGTGATGGAGATTCTTTGACGTTGGCCATATGAGCCAAAGTTCCTGTGACAGTGAAATGGAGCAAGAATCAGCTGATATAGACTCAGGGAATGCACACCTTCTTGACAGAGAAAACACCAATGTAAGTAGCTACTTGACTAGTCAAAATGTCACAAAATAGCTATGAAACCAAATAGAATGATTAGAATGATTGAATGATCCAGTTAGGTCTGAAAATACAGTGAGGGTCTTTGCAAGATTAAAATATATTGGACAGAATAACAGCACTGCCTTTTAATGTTGGAGTTTGGAACAGATCAAATATTACAAGATGCTGTAAAATATAGAAAGGCTGAAATACAAGTGAAAGGTTCTGTATAAAGCACATTCTGTTTGAATAGCAATGTTGAAATATGTACTTATTATGATGCCTCACTAGCTGAATTGAAAGCATTCATAGGTCTGCTATACTTAGCAATGATCTCTCATGTTGATTGCAGGAATGTAAAAGACTTATTGAAAAGCAATGGATCAGAATATGGCATAAAAACTTATTCATCTTCACATTGTAGATGTGAAGACTTATTATGCTTCCAATTTAGACATATATCTTGGAACTCAACTATGAAGTCCTTATTTGATGTGAACAAACTTATTGATTCCATCTCCCAAATTATTTGGAATGTGACATTCAACAACTGGTTTACTAGTTTCCAATTGATGTTATATTTGCTAGCACAGCACAAGTTGACTGGGACAGGAACTATATGCTGGAACAAAGCAGAAATTCCAAATGAAATGTTGCAATTTCAAAACAGAAAATTGTACAGTACAATCTTTGGATTTGAGAAAGCTATAATACTGGCCTCATATATAGCAAATAAAAACAAACTGATATTGCTGATATCAACATTTCACCATGATGAAAATATTAACAGAAAAACCTCAACAAAATGGAAGTCTGAGATGGAAACTTTCTACAACAAAATAAAAGGAAGTGTAGATGTTTTTGATGAATTAGGCAGCAACTGTGACGTTACGTGAAACACAAATGATTGGCTAATAGATGTGTTTTACTCAATCCTAAATGTGTGTCATAAATAGTTTGATAGTTTACAAAGAAAATAACAAGTGCTAAATAGCAGGGAGAAATTTTCTTAGATGGCTGGGGTGGAAACTCATAAGAGATCATTCACAGCAGAGGAAAAACAAAATGTTTCTGCCTAGAGAACAACATTAAAATATTGTGGAGCACACAAGTGAGCTGATAGATGAACAGGCAGACACAGCATCACAAAGACCTACTAAATCACTGGAAAACAAAAAAGGTGTGAGCTGTGCGTACAAGAAAGTACAAGAAAGCAAAACTTACCTGCCATCAGTGGAAGCAATACGTGTGCATGGAACAGGCAGTTGTCATGTGTGAAGACTGCCTTGGGTGTGAAAGTTGAAGCAAAATGTTTTCATGTGATAGACTTTTTGTGTGTTTACATTATACTGCATAGAGATTTTTATTTCTGAAGTTATCATTTATGTTTTGTAAGCAGTAAACAGCTGATGTGAAAATGTTGCTGTCTATGACAAGCACTCATTACATGTTTGATATTTTATTCTTTTGATACCTATTTTCCCTGCAACATTCAGGTTTTACAATTTAGTAGGAAGCTTCTGACAAAACAAAAAGAGAAAAGAGATGTGACAAGACTGTCACACAAGAAAGAAAAATGAAGCATAGCTGCTGTCGATGTAAGTGACATGTGCAGCATGGAACATGCAGTTGTCATGTATGAAGACTGTCTCGGGTGTGAAAGTTGAAGCAAAGCTTATTTTTGTGGTAGAATTCTATTGGTATTTTCATTGTAGTTCATTTGGAAATCTATTTCTGATGTTAGCTTTTAGATTTTGTAAGTAAGTGCACAACTGATGCAAAAACATTGATGTCTATTCTAAATGCACATTTAAAACTTTATTTTGTTGATATTTTATGTTACTTTTAATTACTCTCTATATAACATAATATGAACTCCTTCACAAAACAGCAATGCCACTGAGAAGTCAAATATGTCTTACAAAAAGACCAAGAAAGCAAAACACATGTGTTATCAGTGTAAGTGATACATGTGTATGGAATATGCTGTGATTATATGTGAAGAATGCCTTAGATCTGATAACTGAAGATAATTTTTTGTAAGGTGCTATTAGTATTTTCATTGTAGTTCATAAAAGAATCTGTGTTTCTAGACTTAGTACACAAAAAAACAGTTGAAATTGAAAATTTTGATTTTTTATAAACAATAAATATTAAAATTCAGAACTTTATTTTTATAATTTTTCAGGTTAAGTATTCATTGTTTAACATAATAAAACTAATAATATTAAAATTAATAATTGATCAATAAAAGTAATATAGATAATAAATGTGGGTCTGACAGAAGACAGAATTAGTGTAATGCTCCTTTATTTCAGTGTTACCTCTGGTGTGTAATCTTTTACCTGGTACTGTTAATATCTGAAAAAGCATATTTGTGTGCGTAGAGCTGCTCAAATAAGTGAGAGAGGAGTATAGGAAAATTCCTATTCTATCCTCTATCATCTATTTATCAATGTAAACAAGCTACATATGATTTAATGGCCCTATGTTCATAACACTGTTATATGGTGTTTAACTCTCCCTACAAAGTGTCAAAGTAGGGAATAGAATTCTCTGTGTTTTAAACAAACGCAACTACCAATGAACCCCCCTTTCTATTTTTTCAAAACAACCACCTACAAATTAGGACTTCTACTCTCAAGGAAAATTCCCAACATATCATATCTTTCCCATTTTAATGGAACCTTACAAGTAGGCACTCGGCTGTTATCCCCAGTGACTGGATATTGTATTGCTCAGGAAAGAACTGAAAAGCATACTACATAAGGATCATCCTCCTGTCAGAAAGGATACAGTAGTATAAGAGGTTTGTGGGCTGGCATTCCTTTAAATTTATTAACTATAAATGCTAACCAAATACATAGAGTAGACATTAAGATGTGCTTGAAAAGTAAAACAAACCTTAGTAGAAGCAATTTTATAAATTCATAGAATTGAGAATTTCTTCTGTTGCGGACAATTTTGGATGTCCCTAGTTTAACATTTCTTACACGAAGATTTTCTTTAAAGATGTTTTTCACAGGTATTCCAACTTTTCTTGAAAACAAACCACTTTTCATGAGAAAATCTGTTTAGAGAAAATTTAATTTCTTAATTCATCTTTGCACTGAATGAAAGTATTACTCTGTAAGGCATCTAAACATTAATCCCAGTAATAGTGCTTTATAATATTACACTGAGGAACCCAGTCTTTCTCCCACAGATTTTAATTGTGAATATTTGTAATAAATTGCCATTGGATATTTTAGCCTTCGAACAATTTCAACTATATATTGTTTGATTTTTTTAAATTAAAATTAGCCATCACCTCCTGCTAGCACTTATTTGAATGCAACCCTTAGAAATAGGAACAAAACTTAACATGTGATCTTTCTGGTGGGGAGTGTAAAGATTGTGTTAGCTCCCTTATTTGGTTAGTAAATATCAGTATTTGCTATGATATATTCTATTAGATATTTCTTAGCTGGCCATATCACAGAACTATTCATAAATCAGTTATATATATATCTAAAATCTCCAGAATTACAGCTAAATTTTAAATTATTACTGTGACACTAACTTTCTGATGCTCTGTAGGTCAATAGCAGCCAGTAATACTATGAATGATACTGTTACCTTTAGTCACTGAAACATCTTAAAAGTAGTTCAGTAAGAAATATTAATTTACAGCAGTTCTTTCTTTTTCCCTCCTGGAAGAAGAGCAATATTTATGATCTTGGTTTTGCCACTAGCTAATTATTTTATGCACATTACTTTGTGCAGAAAGACACTATAAGGTCTTAATGAAAAAATTATATATGTAAGTACACTGTATTAAAACATTTCCTTCCTATCACTATAGTATTACTTGAAAAAAAAAGAGAAGAAAAAAGAAGTGAGAGTAAAAAAGAAAATGTGGAAAACTCAAACAGATTTGAATTCTGGACAGCTCCATAATGTCCTTTCTTTATTTTCTCAGTGCCCTTGACTCAGATAAAGAAACAAAAGAATTAAACAGATAAAGAAACTAAATTAAAAAGTCAGAATTTTTCATATAGCATTACATTTCCAGACCCATATTCACAGTTAAAAATTCTGCTTTCTTATAAAATTTACTTTCGATGTTATAATATTATAAACTTCACCCACACCTCATCCTTTGAACCATCATTTCTAGAGATGGGTTTGAACTGATGGGATGTGTACAATCACTTTATGCAAAAATCCATCAGAATGGGAAATGTGTGCATATCATGTTTTACCCATTGATTTATATTCTGGCTATCAGTTTTAGGAGAACAAGTCTAATTCTTTTATTTAATGTATTTTATTTACCATTTTTTTGTCTTAGGACAATCAGAGCTAATTTTCAACAAGATGTTTGACATTAGATTTTGTTTGTAATGTTACTTCTCAAGCAAAATTTCAATGATTTAATACAATGTATACAATAATTCAGGAATAATAAGGGGATAGAGAACAGAAAATTTTGTTCATACACAATATCCAGTTCTATATTTGATTCTTCAGCCAAGTTTGAACACCAATGGGAGGAAAATACTTGACTATGTAGTTGACTGAATTAAACTTTAGTCATTGTGAGGTAAAATCAAGTTGAGGATTATATAGTCATGATCAACTGGCTAGTAATAAAGAAAATTATCAAACCTTTACAACTCTATAGTGTAATTGAAAATAACAGAATTGCTATTCAAAATTTTAAAATTACATAGTGTAATTGAAAATAGAATTTAGATTGTAGAGCGCAGTAATATGATAGCTCATAATGTGTCACAAAAAGCTTGAAAAGGTGAGTTTACATAACAGCTTCATTACTTACTATGTGACACTGGACAAGTTGTTTAAAAATCTCTGTGCCTGAGTATGCTTTTTTTTGTTTTTTGTGGGTTTTTTTTTTGTGTGTGTGTGTGTGTGTGTGTGTGTCTGAGTATTCTTACCCACATACAAATAATGCTACTCACTTCATGATGTTGCTTGGGAGTTAATATGAATTGATACACATAAAGTACATACACTGTGTCTAATTATCAGATATATATATATATATATATATATATATATATATGTTATAGTTATACAATTTGAAATAGGTAACATGCTTAGAATAAATAAGAAGCAAAGATAGCTACATTGGTGCTCAATGGTCTGCAGGCTTTTTAATAGTTATTTATAATTGTTTATTTAATGGATTTATGTGATTGTTCTGTGAGTACCTGCTATTCTGATAACATGGAAAGGTTAGATAATAGGGTAGACTTTGAAAAAATTCAATTATGATTCTTTACTCCAAAATGTTCTTTTTGTTTATATGTCTTTAGATGACATTTGTCCATCAGTTCTGCCAGTGGTAATCAAGCACAACAACAGCAAAAACAAAAACAAAAACAAGAAACCCATCTTATGTAACTCAAACTCACATGAGACGGATTTGTGTCAAAGAATCAATGGGATAATTTATGAGGCTTTAACTGCCAACCAGATGGTTATTTGTGTTGGGTGTTCAACACATTTTCTTCCTCAAAAAAAAAAATCTACTTTGAAAAGCAAATGAAGATGGAGCTTTCTGGTGAGTAAAAACTGGGGAAACATCTACAGAAATAGCCCAACTCAGACAGCCAGAGTTCTACCAGTCAGTCAAGTCAGGATGGTCTCTTCCCGGAAGGGCCATGGAAGCAAACTCCCCCAAACTTTTCCAAGTTCTCTTCTCAGTTCTTGGATGACATTAACATCAAAGTTTCCTGTTTATTTTGGAGAAAGAGTCTTTAATAAGCATTCATCTTCAATTGCACTGGTCTGCAGTCAGGAAACTTGTGACTCTAATCCCTGAGAAAATAATGGCATTCTTTTTTTTCTGTTTCATTCCCCAAAATTAAAAATAATGTCCCAAGAGAAACCATCTATCCATTAGCTATTTCTTAAATTATACCATAAAGCGTATCATAAATACCTTTACATACAATCACAGAAAAAGAGTATTGAGACTTTTAAGTAGACTAACACTTGCATGTAAATAGTTACAAAGAGCTGAAAATTCAACAGTATTCAGTATGTCAGAGTTCTTTCCATCTTTCTTTCTTTCTTTCTTTTTGTTTTTTTTTGTTTGTTTGTTTGTTTTTGAGACAGGGTTTCATTGTGAAGTTCAAACTGGCCTTGAACTCACTTTGTAGCCCAGGCTGGTCTTGAACTTGCAATGATCCTCTTGCCTCACATCCTGAGTCCTGGGATTACAAGCATGTGCCCCTATGCATTATTCTACATCTTCAAAAGCATTACTAATTCTAAATTATATAGGCTTTTGAGGCTTAATTCTGCAATCAAAAGGTGCTGAGTTCACCTCATGAACTCATCATTAACTCACCCCATTATAAACCACATATTCAATAGCTCATCCTCCTAAACTAGAGATATTTCAAAGCCCAGGTGGGTAGGAGACTGGTAGAAGTCATATGCCTGAAAAAAAAAATGCTCACAGAAAAATTAACTACTTAACATGCACTGTGAGGAGAGAGAATGACATTGCAGCCCTTAATAGTATTATACAGAGTAATGATATATTACAAGTATCATACAAGATGAATCATAAAAAGTAGAAAATACAACTGAATAATTATTTTAAATGTGCCTCATTTAAAAAAATTATAGCCAGAAATAGACAGAGAAAGTTCTTTAGAATCAATAAAATACTTTGTATGTTTGTAAATATTTTTCAAAATGCTATAAATCTCTGAGACAAGTTTCTTCTCATTTTTTATTTGGTTAAATATGCCAGCTATATTTCAACCAGAGATACTTGCTTATACAGTATTACACAAATAAATCTTAATATGCCATATTCTCTTGCATTTAAGAAAAATTTCCAAAGACAAATGAAGCCAACTGTTAAATAATAAATCATAATATTTGTTAACAAACTTTTAATTTGAGGTGCTGTTTTCCCCCTCCAAACCGAATGATTTCTCTGTGTCATTGTTTTGCATAAGCTTCAGGAAAACATTGTGTAATGGCTAAGAAATGTAGCTGGAGGCTTTGAAGTCCTTGGTTTTTAAAAATAGTGCCACCACTTGAGAAATAAACATGATGTCTAGGAATAAGCTCTTTTCACAAATATGCAGAAGATTTTTCAAGTTGTCTTAAATAATTAAAAAATCCCAACTTACATAACACCCACCACTCTGAAAAGAGTTTAGAAAACATGACGCATCTAGATTTGGACAATTCAAAACAAGGGCAGAAAGCCAGATTCCCTCAAGCTAAATAGGATAAATGCCAGTATTTTATTCTCAGTAGATCATAGCACAATACAGCCAGTGGAACTAATGGCCAGCTGTTGCTTCTCTGCCTGATTTCAAGGTAACCAGACCAGGATTCTTAACACTACCCCTCCACACTAGACAAATCATGTTCCTGTAGGCTCCCATACCTAGTTATTTGTCCAATGGTAAAAGAAAATATTTCGGCATGATTACTCATGTACTTTGTCTTTGTAAACCTATTTTTTTTTTTTACTAGCTGAAACTCTGCCCACTTTGTGTCTAAGTAGCTGTCATGGAAGTTAGTCCATTTGGTCAGTTATCTGGGCTCTCTCTTCTTCTGCAGTATCAGCATCTTCTATCTTACGCTCTCGTGCAGTATTTCATTCCTTGTTCATGTTGATACCTTTGTGGTTCTTGTGCTTTTTCTCCAGAACCTTCCTTCCACACTTTTCCTTCCCCCGTTCACATATACTTCCTGTGTTGTGGCACCTACTGTCTTTATGGTAATTTGCCCATAACTCTCTGTGCATAATTTTTGAACCTGTTGATGATCAAAAGTAAATAAACTGTTATTCATCTTTGCCTAGCATGCATCCACTGGGCAGTCAAAACCCAAGGAAGGGGATAAGTAAGCAGACTGTGGGATCAGATTAGACAAGCAAAATCCCAGGCTTTCTCCTTCATAATTGTGTTAAATTGGGTACTTTAAAAAATCTCTCTAAACTTTAGTTTTTTCAGCTATAAAATAAAACCAGTTATATAATCTATCTTATGGAGTTGTTAGTAAAATTATGTATATGTATGTATATATATATATATATATATATATATATAGAGAGAGAGAGAGAGAGAGAGAGAGAGAGAGAGAAACCCAAAAATGTATCTATACTTCAAGAAAAAAAACAGTATATTTTTTCAACAGATGTTGTTTCCCTCCTATGGGGACTCCTAGAGGATGTCATACATCACAGAAAACTCACTCTACTACCAGCCCTTAGAGAAGAAACTGAAAATGTGTACATCAATCTTAATAACCAGGCACAAAGGCAACCATTCTGGGTGGCAGATATATTTCATAAATATCCTCCATCTCCACTTGTGTGGTGGTCTCACTGGTGTACACCTGCAGTTGAATTGAACTGAGGGGAATACAAGGGATAGGGCACACTACTGTGTATTATACTTAATTGTACATAAATTATAGCTTAATAACATTAAAATTTAACCATCTACAAAGTTAATCCTCCTGTGTTAAGATGTGATGCAAAATAATACATACCTTTTTGATGATTTACTTTTATTTTATTTGTTTATTTTTTGGTACTGGGAATCAAACAAACTGAGGCTTGCTAGGTCGGTGCTGCACCACTGAGCTACATCCCCAGCCCAAGAGTTTTTTAAGTTGAGCTTTTTTTTTTTTTTTGACCAGAGAAAAAGTATGTTTCAGTAATTAAATGCAAAGCTTAGCGACTAAAAAGACTTTCGGTGAAATCCCACACGTGCCTCATTTCCACATCTAGGGTACAGGCGGCTCACTCTCCCTCCCTAAGCCTCTGTTCTCTCTTCTATTAAATGTAAGTGATATTACTCCTTCATAGAATTACTGCAAAATTGCAGCAAGAAATTTCCAGCAAAATATTGAGAGCAATTCCCACATAAAAATACAACTACTTATTTTCCTTTTTTATTTTGTATTGTAGTCATTATTACTTACATTATCATAGCATAATTTCAGGAGAAACATTTATAAATGAGCATATATATCAAGTACTTTCATCAAGCCAACATAATAAATATTGAATTTATAATAATGGAAATAAAAAGCTTAAGCATAACTGACAGAATTAATGTCACTTGTTTCTGAAATTACAGTGGATATAGGACAAATGTAGATTTTCAACTTGCAAAAGCATAAGCCTTGTTCAGTAACTCAATAAAGCAAAGCACATTTTAGCATCTCCAGTGGAGGAAAGGTGTCTATGCTGATAATTAGCTTTAGGAGCTGCAGAATCTCAATAGAATTTCTCAGAGCATCGTATTAATGATGATGGCTTTGATATCAAACAGCTAAATGGCCTGGAAAAATATTGTTGCTGATTTGTTAAACAGTGGGCAATAATGGACCCTTAGAGTCTTCAGGCTTGTGTTAATTGCTTAAAACTGTAGCCTAAAAAACCAAAACAACAACAACAAAAAAGCTGTAGTCCAAATTGGGACAAATCTGTTTATGGACATGTTTCAGGAAATACTTATAAAACAAACTTTCAGAAGACCTCATGTAAACAGCAAAAATAAAATAAAGAGTAAGGCTTCAAAGGCCAACACATTAACAGACTCATAGTTTCCCCAGAAAATATTTATTCAGACTACTTAAGTGCCATTATATTTTTTTCATACTGAAAGTTACTATTTTGTTTGCCATAATAGAGAAACTTAGGCATTTCCTAGACGTACCCAACATCAGACTTGTCCATGTGACCAAGTGCTAAAGGGAAGTCCCAGATCAAAAGCACAGCATAAAACACACTGATTGAAAATAAATCACACTTCATGCCTTATTTTCCCTGTGGGTACAGTGGCCTGTTGTCAGTGCCCTCTAAGGATGGCTGGGCTGAGGAAAACGAGAATTCACTTCCTCATGTGACTACCAACGAAGCAAGGACGTATTGGAAGGCCAGGCAGGAGACTCTGTACTGTCATATTAAACTTGTTATCAGCTGAAGGAAATTTGCATTGTTTCTAATTTTGATAATGTATGAATGACACTTTTATAAATAGCTATGCAATAGTTTCTGTGTGGATATTTAAATTTTTTTCTAGGGTAACGTATCATCCATTGCTATATAAACAAGTTATCCACCAAAACTTAGCAACTTAAAACAGTGGGAAATTTATCATTTAGCTGTTTTTTTAGGTCAAGAACGTAGGCATGAGGTGCCTGGGTTCTAACTTTCAGGGTTTCTCACAGGATGTGCACAAGCTTCAACTAGTCTAAAGAAGGATTTAAGTCTTTGTAGTGGTTCTGAGGACTCAGTATATCATAAGCTTTTGGACTGATGGCTGGCATGCATCCAAGAAAACCATAAAGGAAGTCTGCTGAAAAGACGGCAGTCAGAATCCTCTGAAACGTAACTGAGAAATGGTATTGCTTTATGTACTGCACACCCTGATGTGTACAATTAAATCACTAGGTCAGCTCACGTTCAATGAGAGGAGAAATGTTTACCTTGGCAAGAAATACCAGGGAGTTAGCTCAGAGGTATAAGCAGCTGCCTGGTGAGTTCAATCCCTGATACAAAAAAAAAAAAAAAGTACCAAAACTGTGTTCTACAAGGGCCATATATTTTCTAGTTCACCAGCAATAAGTGAGACATTCTGTCACTCCGGATACAGATACTTAGCAGCTCCTAAAATTGTTAGTATATTTGACCTCACCATTCTTATAAATGTGTAATACTATTTTATTTTGGTTTCATTCTTCATTTTCCTAATTGCTAATGGTGTTGTCATCTTTTCAATTCTTTCTGCCATCTATGAATCTATCATCTATCTATATATCTATTGATCAATCAATCTATCTTTTCTAGTGAGATGCGAATGATTTGCTCATTCTGAGTTCTTATTGTTGAATTCTAAGGGTTTTTTATATATTATGAATATGATTCCTTGGATATATGATTTGGAAATAGGCTCTCCCAGTCTATGAATTGTGTTTCCATTCTCTTGACAGTGTCCTTTATAGATTGTATGTTTTTAATTTTGATGAAATCCATTTGTCAGCTTTTCTGTTATATGGATCTTTCTCTTTGCCTAACAAAGGCTACATATATTATATAATGAGTAGGCCAAGATTTTTATACTTTTACATTTAGCATATGTCTTTGATAAATTTTGAGTTATCTTAGAGAGAGGAATAGAGAGAGGAAGCAATTACAGGGCCTTCCTGCTATGATTGAATCTATTTCCTGGACCAAGAAAATAATTTAGGATTAGACCAAATGCTAAATTAGCTCATTCTCCAGTTTACAGTCTCCTGAGTTTAACGTACCTGAGTCACAAATACCTTCAGAAAAGACTAGAAAGTCATCACTGTATGTGGTTGTCATGGTGCAGCATCGCACTCCTCATGGGGAGCTGACCCTTCCTTCAATCAACAGATGCAGAGTCTGGGAACTGGCTTAAATCAGAAGCTAGGTAAAGAATACATCTCTTACGGGGGCATGAACCACTTATCCTACCCTTATAATCACTCTTGCTTTTTTTCATTGTATTAGACTGTCCCTTATTGACTGTGTAACTGCCTCCTTAGGATCTGTGCAATGTTGACCATCTCTATCTTCCTTAGAGGGTCCTGTGTCCCACTGGAAAAGCACTCTGCTTTCCCTTTTATAATGAGATTTGCATACAGTTGGCTTCTCATGGTTAAGCACTTCTACTGGTCTCTATTGGTCAAGTTCTACCATCCCTCATACTGTCAGGCATGTCTGTAATGCCACTGTAATATGAGCTATAAGAGCAAACTACTAGTGGGCTGCTTCATTATGCCAGCATCCTTCTCACAAGCACATCCCATCACCATGGCAAACACCATGTAGTTTGAGTCTGTGCAGTGCTGTCAGTAGATGAGTTTTTTGCATATTTGTCCTTCCACGCATAGTTGTCTGATATACTCACTTCTCCGAGCCTTTTGAACTCTTTCTGCATGATGTGCCATGGCAGTCTTTCACTTCTAGTTCACTTAGTATGGGCTATCACATCTACTAATTTTCAAATGTCATCACAGCAGCATATTAGAATCAGCTCGACTTCCCTAGAAAGTGTGCTGCAGAAAAACTGTAAGCAAAACGAAAGGCCCAGAGACCTCCACCACCCACCTGTCTGAAGGGGGCCAGAAACATGACAAGACAGAGAAAGAGCAAAAGGTCCCCAACTACAGAACTAGGGAAAGTGAGTCCAACAGAGGTAAATGCAGAGGAGGTTGAGAGCAGCAAACCTGCAATGTCAGAGACAGCCTCATCGGAAATAAAGAAATACATCCGTGACCTCATCATCAAATTTAAATCTGAAATTCTAACTCAGGTGAAGCAAGATATAAGAAGATTAATAAAAGAAGTCCTGGGTAATCCTCAAGTAGACACAAATGAAAGAATAGAGGAACCCAGAGAAAGGAGAGAAGCCTTTGATAAAGAATATAAACAAAACCTAGATTATATGAAACAGATCCAAAGAGAGTATCAGGAAATTAAAAATTCCATTGAAACCTGGCAAAACCTTTTAACACAAACTAAAGACAAACTTTCAAAACTTGAAGATAGATTTGCAACATATGATCACGAAAGGAAGGATCTCTTAAAAATAACAAGGAACCAGGAAGCAACAATACAAAGGCTAGAAGATGACAAGAGGATTTATAACCTAAGAATAAAATATGTGAATGAAGATGCAGCAACAAATACAAATGAAATAAAAAGTCTATTTACAGAAATAATTAAGGAAAACTTCCCAAATATAGATAACAGAAGTGAAGTTCAGATAAATGAGGCATATAGAACTCTAGCCAGCTACAACCCAAACAGATCTACACCCAGACATATAATAATCAGGATCCCAGAAATCCATCACAAGAACAGAATATTAAAATTTGTCAGAGAAAAGAAACAGATTACTTATAAAGGATAACTCATCAAAATCACAGCAGACTTCTCAATACAAACCATCAAATCACGAAGAGCTTGGAGCAAAATATTCCAAGCCCTGAAAGAAAATAACCTCCAACCCAGAATGATGTACCCTGAAAAACTGTCTCTCAAAATTAATGGAGAGACAAGACATTTCCACAACAAAGAGGAACTGGGGGAGTTTGTGACCACCAATCCAACCCTGCAAAGAATACTGAAGGACATTCCAGGGAGAGAGAAGAAAACCACCAGGGTTCCAGGAATAATGGCAGAAAGGCCTCAAAGAAAGGGGCAGACAGTGGAATCAAGGAGAAAAGTAAACAAATAAAAATAGAAAAATAGCATGGCAGAGATAAAACAGAGAAGATTGGTTATATCACTGTTTTATCTTGACTAATTTTATTTGAATCTGGTATGCTTGAGAGTGTTGAGTCTGAGAGTAGGGGCAACTACTCTGAAGATGACAGGATTCAATAGGATACCCATTCTGGTTTGATTGTCATCTGCCTTTGAAGTCCTATAATGTCTCCAATGTTTAGATTTAATTAATAATGTAAAGCAATGCTGTTTATATTATATTTGATGATATAGACAATTTTATTGAAAATAACTAGAAACATCATAGTGACTACCATAAATCACCTAGTGTTGTATTTTTGTATGTTCTTTTCATTTCTTCTTTCTCTAGGAATTTGTATTGCTGACTTGATTTGTTTCTCCCTCTAATACAGAAAGGCTAGGTATATGTGTAGAGACTTATACATGTGTAGAACTTCTAAGTAGTTTACAAGAATGGATTATAGTTATTGTAAAGGAAAAAAAGAAAAGAGAATATTCTAAAGGATATAACTGCATGTATGTTTGAGTGTGTGGAATTAATAACCACGTTGCTAAAGTTTTAGTTGGATGGATGAGCAAAACTGACTGCAGTCTCACTGTTTGGATGTCTACTTTGTGGACTTTAGTTTTGTAACTTGAACAACTGCATCTAAGAGGAAAGTATGTAATTATCAACTAGTGATTTCTTACTGGTTACTATTTTTGTTTTTTGTTTGTTTGTTTTGTTTTGTTGTTGAGATTTTGTATTGTTTATACCCTCTTTCTGCTTTAAAATTTTTTCTTTAAATAAAACAATTTTTAAAAAAAAAAGCAAGAGAAGGAAAAGAAAGTGCTCTAAAAGAGATAACTTCATGTATACTTAAGTGTGTAGGATTGATAACCATGTTGCTAAGTTTTTGATGGATTGGTGAACAGAACTTTTACAGCCTCACTGTTTGAATGCCCACTTTGAATGCTTTAATTTTGTAACTGGAACAACTATATCCAAGAAGGCAATATGTAAGTTATCAAATAGTGATTTCTTACTGTTTATTTTTTTTGAAATTCTGTATTGTTTCTACCCTTTTTTCTGTTTTGCTTTCCCCTTCTTTAAATAAAATTAAAAAAAAAAAAGAATCATCTCCCAGAGTTGGCACCGAACCACTAAACAATACCAAGGGAAAAATCTCTTGTATCAGTATGCTTTTCTTAATCTGGCTCTACCAACGTTGACTTGACACAGCCCTCTCAATGATCCAATCCTGGGTACACTAACCTTGGAAAGTCTTGTAACTTACTTTTGCTCCTTTTCTCCATCTGCTTTAACTGGCCCATCACTGCCTCAACTGGGCTGAAGTTACATTGAATTTCAAATCTATTATTTTACTGACTGATAGAGGATGTGAAGGTACATTTTGATACAGGTACATCTTGTTTTACTTTCATTCCAAAAGCAGAAGTTTACTCAAGAAAAAATGGGCTACTTCTGTGGGCTCATAAAGTTCAAGAAGATTTGGGGATTCAGTACTTTCAGATTTATGAGACGCCCACATTTTAGGACTCTGTACTTTCCCAAGTAGAACATAATAGACAGGAAAGGATTAAGAATTTAACTTTCTGAGGAATTTATCTATCATTAAAGTTAAATTCTATACTTCATATTTAGGTTTCACTGTCTTCTGGCTTCAGAAATTTCTATGTATTTTAGACTGGTTTTTAAGCTTTCCTTTATATTAATGACTTATCAACCAGAATATTTTTGTCTTTTTCAAATAAGCTCATGGCTCACAGAAATACAATCAGTTTCAGTTTTTAAAATTGTACCTTCTCCCTTCAATATCTAAATAATGAGAATATTTTCTTAAGGATTTTCTTTTGCTTTGATTTGCCATTACAGTCTCCTTCTATTGTCAACTGTCAAAGATCTGATTCCCTAGGAAATAGACATTGAGTCTCTGAATATTGAATGCAGCAATGAGAAAAGCAACCCTGAAAACAGAAAGAAGTTTACAGGTGATGTAACATGAGATACTTCAACCAGTCCAATGGGAAGCTGAGAAGCTTGGCAGACTCCTGAGCATGATTCCCAGCCCTTACAAACCCAGCAGATGAAAGAGCCATATGGTTTGCTTTTTTTTGTTTGTTTCTTTTGTTTTTGAGACAAGGTCACAATAGGTAATTCAGGCTGTCCTTGAACTCACTATATATCCCAGGCTGGCCTCAAATTCACAGTGACCCTCCTGCCTGCCTCAGCCTCCCAAGTGCTGGGAATACAAGCATGTGTCACTATGCCTGGCTGAAAGAGCCACAGGAAGGGAAAAGAAAGTAAATCTCATAAAGATGAAGTAGGAGTAGTACAACATATGCCAGGGATTCTACCTGGGACAATACAATACAGAGGTTAATGACAAAATCACTGAAATAAAATTTCATCAAATTCCACAGTTTTCACACTATTACTGGTTATTTGTGCAACCTCAAAAAGCTTCTCAAAGCTTCTATTTTCTCATCAGGGAAATGAAGACAACACTATTTGTTATTATTGCTCAAATGAGTATTATTAAATGTGATCATTAATAAAAAAGAGTGGGTTTCTTCTCCAGAGGGGCTGCTCAGTACATATTACTACCAGTAACACTGGGCAAAGAAGGGGAGTGCACGAAACAATCAGCAGTTCATTAAATAAAATAAAACATGTATAAATAAAATAATTAAATGATCAATAGAAGTAAATATCAATGATATGAAACTCAAAAGGTAGGAGTGAGCAAATCCTTGACCAAGATTTCAAAGAAGTGAAATTCAAAGAAGTGAAATGTAAAGGAACTAATAAACAGGATATAGAGGTTCACTCAACATGTATTATAGGTCAATCAATAATGACACTTAGCAAGATCATAGATATCCAGTAATGTCAGCTACATGTGAATTTGTGTTGCAGGCCAGGGATGGAGCTCAGTGCAAGGCCCTGAGCTCAATTCCTGGCACCTTCATTCCTCCCCATAAAACACCCCAAAAATAAATAAATTTATGTTGCAGCTACTCTTGTAAGTAGTGTCCCATAATATCTTCCATGAAAGAAGAACAGGATTAGAGATACAATGAATTGATAGATACCAGCATTTTTAGTGAAAGAACTATGAACTTGGAAGAGTGAGATTTCTCTGGGGCCTTGGTTGTCCATGGTACCTGAGCAACAGGATGCTGACTACGGATTGAGGCAGAAAAAAAAAAGGCATGTACTGATTTTCTTTTCCTCCTAGGCTCAAAAGTTAGTAGAAGAGGGGAAAGGAGAAAGGATAGCCATCTGACTGTCAGCCAGACCGCTCGGCCTTGCTCTATCGGCAGCAGCAGCCGTGGCACGGAGCGGGCAGGAGGCCATCATGAAACTTCAGTCTCCCCAGGGCATGGAAAAAATGTTGTAAAAATCTCTTAAAGGGAAAATACATACCCATCCATTGAGGAAGATGGAAATAAAACAAATAAATAGATTCAGCAATATGGTGTTTTGATTGCTGAAGTTTAGAAAACGTGGAAAATAAGGAAATGAGGTGAAATAGGGACTGAATATAATCATCCTTTTTAATTTACCCATATACAGAAATTAGATGCTGGTGGACTCCCAGGGAAAGTTCAAATTCCCACAAATGATTCAGAGCTTAGTTTTAAGTAGCAACAGATAGGAAGGAGCCATGTGGCTATTTTGGTGTTTGCAGCTAAGGGATGCTTCAGGGCCATAAAGCAATCCAGCTCTTGAACCACTTTAAAATAAATACTAGAAAATGTCTTTACCAGTTTGCCAAAATCTGTTGATATCATTTCAGAATTCTTTAAATATTCTTCTATTAAAAACTCCTGTGAAAGCTTAATGTGTTGCTTTTAATAGTATTAGTTATTTGTTGTTTAGGTGCCCAGCGACTTTGATTGTCTGTGGAAGTCAAAGACTCAGGATGGACCGTACTTTCAGTAGAATTTAAACAATGACTCCAGAGTTTCCTCTCTAATATTCATGTGTATTAAACTGAATTTGGAGAGACTCGAGGAGCATTGATAATACTGTTTCTAGGAAAGCATGCAAGTAATCTTTTTGCCTTAACTCTTTGTATTTCTAAACAGGTAAACAAGGACATGGACCTGGGATACATACTCATCTGGTGGAACATGAGCGTACTTACAGAAGACAAATACTGCCAAAATGTTGGCCTCAAGTTATCACATGTACACACTGAAAAGAAAGACTGGAAAAACTTCTAAAATGTGCCAGAAAATGAAAATACCTATTACATGAAGCTATCATTTTAAAAAGTCATTTTATATCATTTCAGAAGAGAGTGGTGGATGCCTACCCTACGACTGTACTTCTAGCCCTGCAGAATCACCAGTTGGGTTCACTGCTCTGGTAAGATTCTGCTACGCTGCTCTTTTCCATTCCAAGGACTGTGGAGAAAGTGCAAAGTATTCCACAAGACCCTGGAAGAGTGCCCATAAGTTTAGAGAAACATCTTTAAACACTATTTCCAAAGACAGAAGAAATGTCTATGCATGTCTCTTGCCCACTCCTTTACCCCATTCTGTGTGGGCACATTGGAAATGAAGGGAAAATATATCATGAAGTTATTTCTGACCTTAGTATCTCTGAGTTGAGGCGTGACTACTTTTAACAAGTGCCTGAACAATGCGGGAACGGGCTGTCACAGACCATGTATATTATGTAACATTTATCTATGGGAACCAGAGGAGAAGTCTGAGTGACAGTCACAGGAGGATGTACTTCTTGGAAACAGTGACTTCATAAAGAGTACATGAAGGAGATAGCACAGCCAGGACAACACGTTTTTCACTTCAGAAGCCTGACAACAATCAGCCTTAACTGAAACAAGATCCAGAAACTTGTCATGTTTCTATGAATGGACACATTCTACCCAAGCTGTAGACCTGTTTTAAACACTATAAAATTTCCCTTAAGTAAACACACGCCCATTTGAGGTATGAAAAAGGTTCAGAATATACCCAGGACATATAACAGCTTTATTATTTCATGCCAACTTACATACTTACAAACACTGGTAAATTAATTGTGACTCGAGGAAAAATGAAAAATGATACCACAATATAAAAATATTTGCTGTGTCCTAGAAATGTCACACCAAAATCATAGATAACAGAGTTCTGCAGTGGTAAACATAATCTTTTGTTACAAATACAATGAACACTTCATTTTATTTCCTTTAATCACCAAACTCAAAGAGACCATTATGAAGATGTGTGCAGCAGACACACAATTCACCTCAACCATCTTTTCATATTCTCAAGTGCTTTTCATATTCTCAGCACAGCAGATGATGACTCTTAACATACACTTAATATTTTTAAATACTACAATGATTAAATGACTGACAACTTAAGATAGTGATTGCAAGTAACCTTAGTTTTTTCTGCACTTACAAACTACCCAGCCTCCTACTGACTTTATATGAACAAAAATACATGAAATGTGGATCTCAGTGAAAATTAAGCATATTTTCCCATCCAAACATTAGCCCTCTGCCAAATTTAAAAGAAAGTGCATCTTATTCCTCTGCTATAGTCTCCAAACACGGCCACAAGATTATAGTTCTGAATGTAGACAGAACTGAGTACACTGTGTTCACTTTGCTGTTCTCGTTGTAATGGTTGCAACAGGAATGGTTATCTGTGAGAAGTAGCTGGATAATCAGATGACAGTAATCACAAGAGTATAAACAAATCAAGGAAGGAAGGAGGATGGGAAATAAAAAACGAGGCTGTGAATGCTTTCTTTTAGGGAGTTCACGCACTCTTGGAACATGAGTTCTCTCGAAAATAAGTAGATGGTCTAGTCATTAAAGGTAAAATCCTAAAACTGGTAAGGCCTCAAACAAAAGTCAGATCACAAATGGGTAAAAACAGAGGAAGAAAAGACAGCAAAAGAAAAAAAAAAGATGAGTGAGATTTCAAAATAGAATTCCCATGGTTTCCCTTTCAACAACTTCTAGCAACCTTTCTTCTGTGAAGTATTAAAATGAGTAGCATTTTTTCATTATCAAATAAATTATCTTATTCTAAAAGGAATTAAAATCCTAAGGGATGTTCCCGTTCCTTGAGTACCATTGTTAAAATGGGAGAAATTTCCTATCATTATTTTCATGTAGCTACCAAAGAAACGCTAGAATGATTATGAAAGAATCAAGAATATCCAAGATAAGTAATAACCAGACATACTGCAGAAAACTCTAAAGCATTCTGAGACCTCAGTGCACATTATTTTCAAATTCTATTTCTGACTATGATGATCTGTATTGAAATTTTGCTTTCCTTTCAAGGATTCCTGGCTTTTCCCTGTAGCATAACTACAGCAAGAAAGTTCATTTTCTTTCTAAATATTTCAAACTTACATTGTAACAAAGAAAACCATTAAAGAGCATGAAAAACAATCATAGAAATTTGGGGAAAATATTTACAAAGCACACATATCACATATAGTTAATCTCTAGGGTACACAATTCAATGTTTTTTTTTAAAGGATAAGAAATGTGTCTTAGTTACTTTTTACTCATTTTTGAGACAAAACACCTGACACTCAAAATTAGGAAAGGAAAGGTTTTCTTATGGTTCGTGGAGGTTTCAATCCATGCTCAGTTGGCTCCAAGGCAGAGTGGCATACAGCAAGGCAGGAACCCGCCAGAAAGAGAGACACACCTTCTTTGTGCTGAAACATGCTATGCTGGCTCCACCCTTGGGCAGGTGCAGCACTCACACCACCAATCCAAGAGCTAGACAACAAACCAATCACACACGCTAGATTTGGGCGAGTCCATAATTGCATGAGGCTTGGGGGTCACTGACATAAACTATGACAAAGTGCTAACGAGTTGAGATGACAATTCTGTGAGCATAACATGCATATTCCCAAGAAGTATATAAAAAGGCAGGTCAAAGTGACAGTGAGATATCATCTCACACATGTGAGGATGACAGCTGTCAATAAATGAAGGTAAGTAGTGTTGCACATGCGGGGAAATGAGAGCTCTTGAACACTGCTGTTGGAGATGCAGCATGTGCAACTCTTACGGAAGGGACCTCAGAACCTTAAAAATGTCACTGCTGTATCAGCTAGCAAGCCCATTTTTGTTATTTATCAAAAAAATTGAAATTACAAGCTATAAGAAATACTAACACTCCTTTGCTCATTGCAGTACTGTTCACGATAGTCAAAATAGGAATTGGCCTAAATATTGACAGACAAATGGCCAATATACATACAATAAAATATTATTCAATCTTAACAAAAATAAGAGAACTCTACAATATGTGACAATACTGAGCACTGAGGACAAATAAGAGACATACTGCATGATTCCAATTACATGAGGTCAAATTCATGAAATCAAATAGTGGAATGGTTGTTTCTAGGGGCTGGAAAGGTTAAATTGGGGAGTCATTTATCAACAGGTATAAAAATTTACCTCAGCAAATGTATAGATTTGCTATACAACACTGGACCTTTTAGTGATAATAATGTATTGTACAAGTAAAAATTATTGAAGTTAGAATTTATGTTATGTTCTTATTACAATAAAATTAAATTTGCAAGAGATTTTGATAAAAATGTGATGCATGTAGTCAGCAGTTGTGTCTAAAATTCTGTGCACTAACTAAAAATTTAAGATGTACCATAATCAAAGTAGTTTTTTTTCTCACTTTTGCAATTTTTACTAGTAGGTGTTTGTAGTTCAAAATGATCATGCTCACTGTAGGAGTTGGTATATGTACACAGTACATCTTAACTCTTTTTACCTCCCTTAAATTCCTTATAAAGCCTAAGGAAAATGGTGCAAAATCAGAACCAGCTGAGAATATAATGTTAGATCTCTTCTTTTAAGACAGCAAAAATGTAGAGAGAGGAGATTCAAATGTAATCAAAGATTCACCTGTCTCATGACTGAGCAAAATGAAACAAATCTGTGGAATTGGCAGAATTTCGTAAAGTAGATTAGCTCCCTTTCACCTGAAGAGCACATTGCTGACCTGATGTGTCCGATTAGGTGAAGTACAGCTTTGGTCAGTACAGCATGCTATGCTGAAATAAGCTCAGTCCCAATATGCACAGGGTATCAGAGATGAAACTGAAAAGTTCAGAGCATTCTGGAATGACCAAAAAAAGGTTTTATCTGTATCTGATGAGACTTTTCCCAAATATTCCACTGGATTTTAATTTTCTAGTTCAATCAGTAAAACTGTTGAGATTTTATTTATATTTTTGCCTCTCTAAATCAGGATGAATAGTTGCTATTACATCGTCATTTTAGTTGGTTTTTATTACTAATCATCTTGCTCACAAAAACCTCTTTAGATATACATTCAGGATCCAGTAAAAATAACGAAGAGAGGTAAGCAGGTTTTAGAGGAAAAAAGCAAATAAAATACCATGTGTTAGGGCCCAGTAAATTTTGTCTGATGATGGATATATGTATGAGTTTTTATAAAAGAATTCACATTAATCATTAGGATTTGTGGAGATCAATAACAGCTTATTTTATAAGCATGTCTTTCTCTCTCTCTCTCATTTTCTCTCTCTGTGAGTAGCACAGTGGAAAGCCTTTAAGAAAGCACAGTGAAATGTCTTATTAAAGTGATTTTTTTCTATATTTCAATCCTACATATGATATCATGTGCTCTTGTTATGAGTTACATTTAAGAATGCCTGTATAACACCAGAACATTACTTAGTCTTTTCATGTTGCTCATCACATGGATCCAAATTAGGATGATTTATTAACAAACTAATTTAATATCTGTTGTCTTATTAGAATATACTAGCAGAAGCAAGGAGCCAGGGAGATAGAAATTTTAAAAGGACATCGCTGATCTATAGGAAATTGTAATAGATCTCTTCCATAAACACATCTATTCAAGAAAAATCTTTATACCATTCAATTGTCCTACCTCTATTGGTTTCAACATACTTTATTTCCAAATATATAACTGAACACTAAGAGTTTATGATACAAGAGTTAACAGAATCAAATGGTCACTCTCCTTTCCCTGACAGTCACATCACACACATGTGTCTCTTCTGTCCGCACAGTAATATCCAGTGGCAAGTGGCATAGTGGCCAGAACTCAGGTTTGGATCCAGACAGGTTTAAATCTTTGTTCTGTGGGCCAGGCACATAGTCAGCAGCACCGCTCCTGCCTGGCAATCCTGAGTTTGATTCTTGGGGTGGGGGTGGGGGGGAACAACCTCTTGAGTGTCTTTTTAAGGCATTATCTTTAAAAAGAACCACTTATACTTCATTGTTTTTCGCTAATTTTAAATTCAGAACTAAAAAGACTCATTTTTTTTCCTGGATCATATTTGGTGAAAATACTCTCAATCTCAAGAGACACACCACCACCTCTAACTTGCATATGTGTCCTGTCTCTCCATAGCACCCTTCCCTTCACGCTTGCCTTTCTATTCTAACTCATCATTTAATGTGAGGGCCAGGTCATCTGTCTTTAGCCCTGTAGACTGATTTTAGCATATATCCTATATAGTTTAGTAGCTACTACTAATTATTAATTTTGCAGTTTAAATCATAAAATGAGCACTATCTTTATTATGAAGTAGATTTTTATTTTTCTTTCCCTGTGTTCAGAAAAATGTCTGCTATAAAAGAAGTCCTTAAAATTCATTAGCTTCTTTTTTTGTAATTTTTTAAGTTTATTGAAAAAATAAAACAAACTAATAGGAGAATAACAATAATTAAAACATTGTGTATTTCCATCTTCAAAGTAGTTACTCAGGGTACAAGATATAGGCATATAAAATTCTCCAAATGATATTAACACAAACCTTTTTTTTCAATGAACTAGAAGAAACTAGTTGTATAACTAACTTGTACTTTTTTGCTTCTTAATTTTACATCAAATTGTCATGTATCAAATGGTTTCGTTTTTAATCTTTATGCATTTTATTTCTAGCATAGAAGCAAATATAAAAAATTAATCATCAAATTCAATGTGTGGGCTCACAGGGCAGACACTCAACAATATCAACAAGAGAACTAGATCATCACAGACTAAAAAGAGGTACCAGGACATACTCTTTCACTTCTGTTTTGGCTCAATACTAAGATGCAACCAGAAGCTCTTAAAAAACTGAATTGATGGATCATATCCCAGACCAAAAAGATTAACATTTCTGGGGCTTTGCTGCAAAGCTGGTATTCTGCAAAAGGTCCTGTGAGTACTCTTAGCTTCAACTCTTAGAGGGTCTCAGTCACTGGGCCAGCAATCTGCAATCTCTTCTATTTGAGACAGATTTCTCCATTTCGCCCCAGAAGGAAACAGGCCTTAAATGTGCAGTGGGTCAAAATCAGAAAGATAACTGTGAAAGAGACCATGGAAATTTCATAAATAGGCATCTTTTCCATGACTAAACACAAGTCTTTGTATTTTCAGTAAGATTTCTTAAACATGAATGCAGTGGAAAAAAAAGTGTCAAAGTAGGCTCTCAGGAGGGTGCAATACTATGTATACAGGAAATTATGTAAGTATCTCGGTTCTGTATTATTCTCAACTGAAAAGAAGAATGAAGTGCAGAGTGAAATATGGTATTTATTTTCTTACTTTGTGTACACATACACACACACGCACACACACACACACGCAAGATTAAAATTATGTTAAGGTTTGCCCTTAACAAAAATTGGATTCTCAATTAATCTTTATCAAAATTACTATAAATAAATTCATCTTTTAGCAAATCTTTCCAGTAAGGAAAAAATAAAAGGCAGTGGATAGGAAGGAGATCTGGGGAAGGGGAAGGGGGGAAAAAGGAGAGATAAAAAATATTTGAGCCGCAATATGTGCATGTACCAATTCCTCACCACAAATATAATCTTTAGGTACTGCAAAGATACATCAACAGTAAAAAATTTTTAAAAGGTAGAAACTTCACTCATACAGAGAGCCATTCCCCCCGGTTTCTAAAATTATATTCAGTTCAACTCCAAATGTAATGAATCATCTGTCGTGCCAGCACACTCTATTTAGACTTAGTAGGATTGTATTTGTTTATGGTTCTTGTTATTACTAAACATTGACACCATTTAGACATGTTCTAACATTTGAACAATTTCTCAATTTTTTGTAGGCAGTCCCAGACTGGTGCAGTCTCACCCATAGCTGAGTTACTTTCTTTAGCAGCCAGCACAATCTGTTTTCTGAACAGTGCTTGTGCTATATTTGTCTATATTTCTTTTGAGAAGTATCAGTAAAGTTAACAAGTGATAGGAAATGAATCTGTCTCTTCACATCAGACAAAAACAACTAAAGATCTTTGGATCTTATTTTATTTAACTCCTGGTACATGGAGATTGTCAGTTTGCCTTAACTGACATGACATTAGGACAATGGCCATCAGTCAGACAACAAACCTCCCAAATGAGTACCCGCTTGTATTAATAAGTTTAAATTACCATTACAAAATACTATATACAAGGTCATTTAAAAAACATATTTATTTTTACACAGCTCTGGAGACTGGAAACCTCAGATCAGGGCATCATTGTGATTGGGTTTTGGCTTCTGCTAAGAATCCCCTAATTACCTTCCAAAAGACCCATTTTCAAATACAATTACTTTGGAGATTAAAGCTCCAACACGTATATTCTAGAGTTACACATTCAATCAATAATATTTCTATATGTCAACCAGATCACCCAACTACACAGTGACTGGAGCAAGAAGACAGGCTACTATTGCACGAGGTAGGCATTGATATTTAATAGTTTGGGGCATGTAGGGGATCTTTGACTGATAGTTACAAAGTACAATGATTTATCTCAAAGGGTTTTAGTCATGATTCTCATTGGTCTGGCTAGCTAATCATTGTTATGCGCAGAAAAATGCAAATCCAGGGTGATCAGGTAAAAGAAATAATTAGAGCTTGACCTGTAAGTTTCAATGGTAGGAAGAGAAGGCATCCAGAAATTAGCAGAGAATATTACCTAAAAGATAATCCTTCCAAAAACATAGTTAATGAATACCAGAATTCAATATAATCCTTAAACAATTCATAAGCATTAACTAAAAATGCTTTAGGGGTTAATAAGTACCCTGGATCAAGAAATGGTTAACTTTACAAGACAAAACAGACTATCACAATAGCTGCCAAGAGTATGCAAGAAAATTTCAATCCTGGCTTTAACCCTTTCTAGAACGAGAACAGTTGATAATCACAAAATTTTGAGGGAGCAGAAACAGAAGACATACCAGAAACCAAATGAGATTCTATAATTTTCTTGAGAAAGTTGAGATTTGATTTTAAACATAAACTTACATATGAAATTGTATATATCCCCATTACAGACTACTCTACTCTCAAATCATTCTTTTTATCTAAATTCCTGACTTATTACAATGTCATTCTAAGATTTCTTACATATGAATAGTTGTATCAGATCAATCCTTTCTGTCACATGCAAAATCTTGGAACCCAGAGTTAACAAAACAGTCAGATAATGTTTTAAAAAAATTTCCTTCTTAATATCATAATAAGTATACCAAATATTAAAGTTAATAGTAATGATCAAGATAAAATGTTAATGACTTCAATAGAAAAAAATTAAAATAGCAGTGCTGCTGATTCAGAGGCAAAAGACACTAATCGTGCCTAGAATTCTAGTATGCCCTTTACTTGTAGGTGGGTGGAATACTGTAAAGATTCCCAAGTACTCTCAGGTCACAGTGGGCTCAGTGTTTTGGGAGATTTTCAAGGTATCGCTAGACAAAAGACATCCCCAGCAATTCCGTGTATTAGACATTTAAGTCCAAATGACGTGTATCTGGAAATCTATAGATGCTGTTCCTCTAGAAAAGACCGCATATCCCAAGGTGACCTCGTGAGTTTGCTGAGTTATCCCAGAATGTCTCACCATCTAGTGTGGATGTGATGCAGATGTGGTGGTGGTTAATCAGGCCTTTGAGCCTCATTTGAATCCTGGATTAACAAGTTGTTTAATCTGTTTAACTTCTGCAACTTGTCATTAACTTTTTCATATGTTCATTTACTCAGCTTCAAAATGGATCTGACAATAACACATACTTCATAGAGCTGTTACAAGAATTCAGTTAAGGAAATCTCTCTATAAAGAAAATGCCTCGTAGTTCACTCAATGACTGCCTACTATTCCCATTACTGTGAGCACAGTATATAATATAATATCTCCTTTTTTATAATTCCAATAGGTCTAGCGAGCATCAGAGAATCTTAAGAAAAGCAATATTTAGAGGTAGGTATAAGCATTCACATCTCCCTCATTTGTAACAATCTGGAATATCTAGTTTGAGGATCCTATAGAGAGATTCCCATGAGTACTTCCTCCCAGGACACAGCATAAGCAGAATTAGGTTTTACATGCTGTCCTTCCTTAAAACAAAATCCTTGTTTTAATTAAAGCTTAGTCATGCAACTGGCTGTAGTTTCCAAAAAAAAATAATGTCTCTATATCTTTATTTTCTAATTAAATACAAAAAGAAATGCAAGAAGCTAGCCAAGCTTTTGATTGTAGACATGAAGGTTTTCCAGCCCACTCCATGAACTGGCATTTTGCTCCCACTCATTTATCAACAGGAAAATGTAGTAAGATCGTGATGACTTCTAAAAAGAAGTTGCTGAAAGACGAAAACTGTCAATGCAGTGAGCTTTTACAGATCTGTATCTAGTTTACTACATTTACTTTGCTTTGCTGACCCACTTAATTGCTTTTTGGTTGAAGGGCGTGGTTTTACAAGAGGCTGTAAAGCACACAAGTTCCAAAATGTAGTCATTGTCCAGCGCAGTTTTAATATTAACATGAGCTTTTTGACAATTTTACAATGACATTATCTATACATTTCTAGCTGTTGCAATGGTTACTTTTTTTAAGCTTTGAGAACATTTGGGAGACCCTCAGTATTTCTTTTTTAATTTTTTTTTATTTAAAGAGAAAAAAACAGGAACAAGGTAAAAATACTACAGAATTTCAAGAAAAGAAGATAAACAGTAAGAAATCACTAGTTGATACATTACATATTGTTCTTTTAGAAATAGTTATTCAAGTTACAGAATTAAAGCACACAAAGTGGACACTCAAGCAGAGAGAATGCAAACAGATCTGTTCAAGAATCCAACAAGAACCTAGAAATATGGTCATCAATCCCACACACCTAAACATGCATGCAGCTATATCATTTATAGCGCTTCCTATTTCCTCTTTTTTTACAATAGCAATTATACATTTTTAAAATTTTATTTAAAGAGAAGAAAACAAAACAAAACAGAAAAAAGGGTAGCAACAATACAGAATTCTAAAAGAAAGAAAGAAAAAGGAGAATGAGAAAAAGCCCCACTAAAAAATTAGTAATTTATAAATTACGTACTGTCATCCTGGATGTAGTTGTTCAAGTTACAAAGTTAAAGGTTAAACAGAAAATATTCAAACAGTCAGACTACAAACAGTTCTGCTCAAATATCCAACAAAGATTCAACAAAATGGTCATCTATTTTACACACTCAAACACACATGCAGTTATATCCCTTAGAGCACTTTCTTTTCCTCTCTTTTTTACAATAACAATTACACATTTTGGTTTTATTACTCTTGTAGTTCTTATTTACTTTTTACATTAGAGACTCAATATGATATTTATAAATATGATTCTTATTTATTTCACTAACGAGGATAGTCTCAAGTTGTCTCCATTTGCCTATGAAGGCCTCAAGATCATCCTTTTTATAGCTGAGTAATATTCCATTGTATAAAAATGCCACATCTTTTTCATCCACTCTGCAGTTGATGGGCATCTTGGTTGTTTCCAGGATTTAGCTATCACAAGTTGTGCAGCTATGAACATGGGTGCACATATATCACTGTGATATGAACTTTTCGGTTCTTTGGGGAAAATACCCAGGAGGAGGATAGCTGGATTGAATGGGGCTTCCAATCCTAGTCTTCTGAGAATTCTCCATATGGATTTCCATAATGGTTGCACCAGTCTACATTCCCACCAACAGTGGAGCAGTGTTCCTTTTTCCCCGCAGCCTCACCAACATTTGTTATCAGTTGATTTCTTGATGGCAGCTATTCTTTCCGGAGTAAGGTGGAATCTCAATGCTGTTTTAATTTGCATTTCTCGAATGACCAGTGATGGCGAACATTTCTTCATGTATTTATTTGCCATTTGTATATCTTTCTCTGAGAACTGTGCCCATATTGTGTATAGATGCCCATTTTTGGAGAGGGTTTTTGAATTCGGGGGGCTTGATGTTTTTCAATTCTTTATATATTCTGGACACAAGTCCTTTGTCTGAGGGGTTGATAGTTAAAATTTTTTCCCACTCGATTTTCTTTTCACTCTGTTGGTGATTTCCTTTGAAGTGCAGAAACTTTTCAATAATCTGAGATCCCATTTGTTGATTCTTTGAAGTGTTTCCCGTGCAGTTTGCCTTTTGTTCATGAATTCTCTGCCTACCCCTATGTCTCCAAGACTTCCACCTACCTTGTCTTCCAGTATATTTAGTGTTTCTGTTTTAATATTGAGGTCTTTGATCCATTTAGACTTTAATTTTGTGCATGGTGATATGCATGGATCTAGTTTCAGTTTTCAGCATGTAGAGAGCCAATTTTTCCAACACCATTTATTAAAGAGACTATCCTTCTTCCAGTGGACATATTTAGCCCCTTTGTCAAATATCAGGTGGCTGAGTGTCTTTGTAGTTGTGCTTGCATCTTCTAATCTGTTCCATTGATCCTCAGGTCTATTTCTTTGCCAGTACCAAGCT